>PJAB01000047.1:0-53079 GCA_002887195.1 Chrysochromulina parva
CGGGCCGCAGCCGGTCGCCAGGCTGGGTCCGCCTCAAGCGCCGTCGCGGCCACCTCGAGCGCCGCAAGCCCCTCGGCGACGAGCCCAAGCACCCCGGCGGAGCGCGCCGCACGCCGTAGCGCTCGACCCCCCGCTCATCCTATCGCTCGACTCGCGTGTGCTGGCAGCGAACGGCTGCCTTCGCCTCTCCGCCGGGCACGTCGAGAGCTACCAAGCCGCGGACGCGGTCCAGCACACGCCCATCACGACGCTCGCAGGGCTCGTGGACAAGCACATCGAGGCGAGCCTCACGCAGGCCAGCGGGCCGATTGGTGGGCCCGTGGACGCGCTCCACGCCGCGGGTGAGTTCGACTGCCCCGCGCGGCTTGTCGAGCTGTGCTCCGCCGACCCGGCTGTAGCGAAGACACCAGTCTGCCTCCTGTACAGCACGGACACGGTCGGCGGGAATTCGGGCAGTCCGGTCCTTGATGCCGATGGGCGTTTCGTGGCGATCAACTTTGACCGGCAGCGGCTCGGGCTGATGAACGAGTTCAAATGGAGCCTTGAATACTCGCGCTCGATTGGGACGGACGTGCGCTACATCTTGCTTCTGGTAGGCAAGTACGATGGCGCGACGTGGCTGGTGGACGAAATGACGAAAGCCAAATGAGCGCCACCCCAGGGGTTGCTAAGGGGTTGTCCGGGTGACGTGTGTGCGCACGGCGAGCGTGTGCAGACGTCACGGTGCACGTCGAAGCTGTGGGGACGCAGAGAGGCGGGAGGGGCTGGCCGCGGGGGCGTGCAAGGCCACAGGAGGGGCGCAGCCGCAGGGGGTGCGCGCATGTGGCGATGGCATAGCGATGGCCCGCGGGGCGATCGCGAGCACTCAGCTGACGCTCTGCAGCTTGCGCCACAGACGAGAAGCACAGTTCCCCACAGTTCCCCACCGCGACTCGGCGAACCGACGCGGCACCCTCCCAGACCCCACCCGCGCGCCGACCCGACCGGTCGACCCGACCGGTTCCGGCTTCCGCCCCGCGCCCGGGTTTGCCTTGCCTCCGGCTCCGCTCTCCGCGGTCGCGCGCGTTCGAGGGACCCCGCAGTCGCCCCGCCGCCCGCGGCCGACCCACGGGAACCGGCAACGCCGGATGGCCGGAACCTACGCGAACGGGCCAAATTGAACGGCGGGCGGTCCGTTCGCGGATGTGGGATGTGCCTGTTGACAAATTTAATCTGTAATTTTTACAACGAGGCTCGAGGGAGGGACAGAGCCGTCCGCTAGGCAGGTCCGTATAGGCGCGCCGCCCTGTGTGAACTGGGTTCATTCACACGACACCACGCTGCGGCCACGCCGATACCGGCCCGGCGTCGAGCATCCGTTAACGCATCCGAATGCGTCCCGGCGGATGCGAGGACAAGCGCACGGGCCACCCTCACACAGCGCCGCATGCTGTGGCTCTCGAACGAACACCATCATCCCCGATCCGGCCGTGCGCCCCACGCATTCGGATTCATGCTCGCGTACATCATACCAGGAGGTGCCATCTGCCCGGGCGGTGGCATAGTCCCGGGCGGCGGCGGCGCGCCGCCGCCACCGCGCCCTCCCCCCGGCCCACCGCCACGACCGCCGCCATCGCCGCCGTCGGCGCCACTGGCCGAGCGGGCCCACCAGAGCTTGAGCTTGCATCCCTTGACGCTGAGCTTCTTGTGGAGCTGGCTCGCGGCCTCCTCAGCGGCCACGCGCGACGTGTACGTGACAATCGCGCACCGGCGCTCGCTCATCACCTTGATCTCCTGTATCTCACCGTACGCGTAGAAGGCGTCGTGCAGGTCCTGCCGGCCGATGACCGCCATGCCGGGCGCGTCCGGCGGTAGCCCTCCCACCCAGAGCGAGCAGATGCCCTCGTCCTCCGGCGGCGTGAGCTCGCTCATCGCGGACGCGCGGTCGAGGTACTTTTGCGCGAGCTGGTCGTCATCGGTGCCGTGGTAGCGCGCGCGGATGGCCTTGTCGCGGCTGCCGCGTTGCGAGTCGCGCAGCAGCTCACGGATTTCCTCCATCTCGGGCGACGTGTCGCGCATCACCGAGAGGGCGCCCTCCGCGTGCAGCTTGCGCACGAGCGTCGACAGGTGCTCCTGGTGGCGTGAGGCGAGCTCCGGGAAGCGGAAGGTGCCGTTGCACGGCCGGTACGGGCACGCCGAGTTGACCACGCGTGTGCACGTCTGCAGGCACCAGAAAGAGCAGAGCTTGGGGAGGTTGCGGTCGTAGTACGGCGTGCTCGAGGTGTTGCGCGAGAGCGCGGCCAGCTTCTCAAACGACTGGCCCATCATCTTGCCGCCCGCCCCTCCCTCTGCCTGGAAGCCTTGCAGCGTGCCCTCTTGCATCATCTGGCGCTGGTTTGCCCAATAGTACTCCTTGTTGATGTCGGACTCCGGCACGGCGAGCGTGTCGCCGGAACTACTGCTGCCCGCGCCCGCGCCCATGAGCCGGTCGCGCACTGCAACCGGCAGATTATACTCCATGTCCATCAGGCAGGTCTGGCACACGTTCTTCGCAATCGCCACCTCTGGAGCGATGATCGTCTCCTTGTAGCGCGCCTCCGTTCCAGGCTGCCAGCGAAAGGCAGTGTACGGCCGCCCCGAAATCTTGCACTCGCGGCGCTGTGGCATCTTGATCATCCGTAAGTATGGGTTGGGCCCGAGGCACACCTCACAGAGGAATGGAAAGTCCTCTCCGAGGCGCAGGCCTTCCGGCACCTGCGCGAGTGTGGCGCCCGGCCTTGCAGCAGCCTGCGCCATTTTTGCCGACGATGATCCCGCCGACATGGATGTACTCGCCGCTTTAGCAGAGCTTTCTCGATAAGGCCGCGTGCGAGCGCGGGCGCCCTCGCTCGTGCCCTGCCTGGCGCCGTAGTGTGAAGAAATTCTCGCCTGTGAAGAAATGTCCTCACGCCTGAGGGGGGACTTATCACCTTTCACTCGGCGACAAACGACGTTCTCAATTACATGCCGAAGCTGTCCTCTCTCCTCTGAGATGCGCCTTCGCGCACGCGTGCTCTAATATGGAGATACCGAGCCCAAATGGCGGCGTTGATTCCGCGCCCGCCCTCCGCAGCCGCCTGCATTCGCGCTGCGCCGGGCGGCAATAACCATCTCCTCCGTCCCAGACGGCCTCTTCGTCCTTGGCTGAGAATGAGAACACCTCCTCGTGGGCTGGCTGCTTATCGGCCTATGGTTCTCTTCAGGCGTCTTCGACCGACGCCTCGTCGTGCGGCAGCGCCGGGATGGCCTCGGTCGGCCGCGGCACCAGCGGTGGTGGTTTGCCGTCGATCGGGGTTGGCGTCGCCTTCTCCCCCTCCGGAGGAGCGGAGGCTGCAGAGGAGGGCGCGGGCGTAGGCGCTGGCGATGCGGGCACTGGCGCAGGCCGGTCGAGCAGCCTTGCGGCCGCCTCAATGGCGGGCTGCGCGGCTTGCAGCTGCTTCGTCAGCGCCTCGTTGCGCACGCGTACTTCGGCGAGCTCCTTGCGCGAGCTGGCCAAATTCGCCTCCAGGTCTGCAACTCGCTTTGTGAGAGCATCGTGTGATGCCACCTCGAGGCGGGAGAGCTCCGCAAGCTGCTTGGCCAACGCGAGAAACTGATCCTGCTCGCTCTCCGCCATGCTCTCCGTCGTGCTGCTGCTGCCCTTGTCCGTGTTCGAAGCCCGATCCGGCTTGGGTTTGGGCTGTCGGTGGGCATCGGGCTTCGCAGTGCTCTCGACGGCCACGGCGGCCTCCTCGCTGTAGTCGTCAGCGGCGCCAGACGTCCTTTCGCCCTTTCCGCCGCCGCCGCCCTTCCCTCGGCCGCCGCCCTTACCCCGAGTATTCCCTCCTTTACCCTTGCCCTTGCCGCCGCCGCCTCGACCTCCAGAGTCAGACATTACGGAAGACTCGGGCCTCCCCGCCTCCGACGCGTCTCAAAGCGATACCCCAGAGACGGAACTTGAGACAACACCCTGTCTCGAAGCCCTTCGAATTGATTGCGTATCCGTATGATAGTGTGTGAACGCCGCAACAGGGCCCGTCGCTCTTCCGACGACTCTCCGCCGCTGACAGCATGTCCTTCGAGCAGCTGCTCAATGGCGCGGAGATGCCGACCGCGGAGCTCTTCTCGCGCGCGTGGGCGCTCTGGGGCGCCAACATGCGCGCGTACACCGCCGATCCTGCGGCGGCCAAGGCCGAGCTCAATTCGGCCGCGGTCCTCTTTGGCTTCCTGAAAGGTGCCGAGGGTGAGCTCAGTGCAAAGCAATGCACGCAGTGCGGCACCGTATTGTCAATGATCGACTCGATCATCGTGATCAACGAGAGCGTGCCGGAGCCCGAGCCGGAGCCCGCACCAGCGCCGTCAGCAACATCCACGAGCACCTATGCGGGCATGCGCAAAGCACCGGACGTGGGCGCTCTGCCCACGCCGTCACTGCTCTTTGGCAAAAAGATCCCCGTTCCCACAACGCCCATACCAGCCAGCGCCGCCCAACCACCGGCGCCACCCTCGGCTCCGCCGCCTCTCGAGCCGCCTCCGGAGCAGCCGCCACCTGCGCCAGCACCGCCGCCGCCAGCGCCGCCGCCGCCGCCGCCGCCGCCGCCGCAGCCGCAGCCGCCGCAGCCGCCGCCGCCGCCACCTGTGAGCATGGAGCAGAGCGCTTCTAGCGCCGCCTCGCTGATTGCCCCGTTGGCATCGTCACCGGACTTTGTAGCGATGCTCGCGAGCGTGCCCGAGTCCATGCGCACCCAGGCCCTCGGCACTTGGCTCTTCCCGCTCGTCGCCGCCCAGCCGGGCGTGTCGGACGCGGGCAAGATCACGGGCATGATCCTCGAGATGCCACCGCCCGATGTGCTCCTCATGCTCGCGGACCCTCCGACCCTCGCCGCCGCCGTCAGCCAAGCTTGCGCGGCTCTAGCGGCCTTCGAGGCCCAGATCAATTCCGGCCTGGGCGCGAAGCCCCCGCCGCCGTTGCCCTCGGCCGAGCCCAGAGGCCGCCAGCCGCACCCGAATGCGAAGACGCGGCTGTGTAAGATGTGGATCCAGCGTGGGTACTGCAAGGACGGCGATGGGTGCGACTTTGCGCACGGCACCCTCGACATGACCACCGGTGCACAACAGCGCGTCCTCGCCAAGGTGAATGTGGCGCCCCTTGGCTTCAAGCCGCTGCAGGCGCTCGCGCCACGCCCCGGTGTAGCGAAGAAGCCTGAAGGGTCGGCGACGCCCGGCAAGGCACTCGCCAAACCGTCCATATTAGGCAACCCGTCCACGGATGCCGAGCCGGCGACCGACGCAACGGTGGAAGCAGTGCCACCGGAGGCGCAGGCAGCGCCACCGGAGGCGCAGGCAGCGCCACCGGAGGCGCAGGCAGCGCCACCGGAGGCGCAGGCGGCGCCGCCCATGCCACCCGAGCTACCCGAGCCCCCCGGGCCACCCTCGCCTTCGAAACAGGACTCGCCCTCAAAGCGAACCGTGATGAACTTCTTCGGCTTGCAATTCGAACTGCCCCAATTCGAGCTCCCCAAGTTTGGCGACGAGACCAAGGGAGATGCACCGCGGACACCGACCAAGGGAGAAGCACCGCCCGTGCCGACCCCCTCAGAAGTCGACACCATATTAGGCAGCCCCTCCGAAGTCGACACCATGGCCGCCGCGGCCGCCGATCTCGAGGCAGCCAAGAAGGAGGCGGCGGCCAAGAAGGAGAAGGCGGCAGCCTTGGCCGCCGCCGCAGCAGCCGAGCTCGAGGCGGCGAAAGCGGAGGCGTCGGCCAAGGCTGCCGCGGCTCTCGCGGTGGCGAAAGCCGAGGCGGCGGCCAAGGCTGCCGCGCTGACGGCGGCCCGTGCTGCGCTTGAACCTGGCACGGTGCAAGCCGCGTTCGCCGCGGCGCCCGCGGCGCCCGCGGCGCTGCCCGCGGGCGCGCTGGAGCTCTGGGCAAACTGGGTGATCTCGTACTCCTCCCAGTTCAGTGCGAGCGACCACGCCGCCATCCAGCTGCTCGGACCGCCCAAGGCCTTCCCCGCGTCCGGCACGAACCGAGGCTGCTGGGCGTGGTCAGGCGCGCTCGGGGAGCCGGTTGAGTGGGTGCGGCTCGGCTTCAAGCAGCCGGTGCAGCTGCTCGCCGTGCGCGTGTACGAGACGCGCCGTCCCGGCGCCGTCTGCCGCGTGCGCGTCTCGGCGGATGCTCAGCAGTCCGATCCGCTCTCCGAGGAGGGGTGGGTGGATGCGTGGTCGCGGGAGTTACGGACAGCCCAGGTGGCGGACGCCGAGGTTGCACGCCTGCCGGCGGTGCGTATCTTCTCGCCACCGATCGCGCCCGCGGCCCAATCCTTTTACGTGAGTGCCATCGAGGTGCAGCTCGACGTTGCGGGCTGGACTGACGAAACTTGGTCCGAGATCGATGCCGTGCAGGTGGTGGGCCTACCTTGAACCTTCACGACACTCTCGCCTGCGGGTCAGCCACTCGCCCTCCATGGCCATGCCGCTCGCCTCCTGCACCTTGACGCCCACCTGCGCTGCCGTACAGGTGGTGGGCATGCCCATGGGCGGCGCCGCCACGCCGGGCGGCACGGCGGCGATGGCCACTGGGCTGACCCGGCAGGCGTGGGAGACGGACAGAGCTTATGCGGCGCGCGCCAAGTTTGCGAGCGGCCTGCTCCAGCCAGGCAACACCAGTCTCGGGGGCGCTGCCGACCCGAACACGCCCGAGGGCATGCGGCTTGCCGCCCTGACGATGGTCTGGCAGAACACCCACGAACTTGGCTGTGTCTACCCGAGCCAGGTGGCCGCGCAGGTGGGCGTCAAGGCGCAGGAAGCGAGTGGCATGGCAGTCGAGGGCGAGCGGCGTGCCCAGCAGGCAGGAGTACCGTGAAGGTAGATGCCTGAACGGTAGCGCGACGGAACTGCTTTCGCGCCATGCACGAGCTCTCGCGACGGTGGGTCTTTGAGCACCGCCCGTGCGTCGAGCTCGGAGTTATTATACAATCGAATTTGATATTTGTCGTGTGGTGTGTACGTCGTGCACGTCGTGGACGCGTTGGACGCGTGGAGTTTGTGCCGGGTGCGGACGTGTGCGTGAAACGTCGCGTTAACATTAAATATTGTAATCCCGTCTATACATGCGATTTTTTTACAATGACAAGTCGTGTGTACCGTGCCGCGCCGCCGGGGCTCGAGCCGGGGCGGTCTGCCGTCGCGCGTCCGCGCGGCTCGCCACACCGCGGCCGACCCCGGGTAGCGACTACGACCGCACACACTGAGCCTCCGCCAGCACTCAGCTTTCGATTCACACTTGGGTCCATCTCCAGACACCTGGGTCATTGTAGGGTCATTGGGCACGTTGGCCGCGCGGGGACGACACCGCTGAAGAAGCCTGGCCAGTCAGACGTGGTCGTGTCGTGGTGTGGTGTGGCGGTGGGCGCAGCGACGGAGAAGGAGACGGCAACACTCTGCGCGCTGCCGTAGACGGCGGCGGTGGTCGTAGGTTTGAGGCGCCGGGGCGGGTCCGTGGAGACGGCTCAGCGCCTGAGAGCAAACGGCGTGCCGACAGCCCGTTGTCCGCCGCCGCGGCCAAAGATCTCCCCCGATCTCCCGATCCAGCGGCGAAGGGGACGGCGGGAGCGGCAGCTGGCTCGGCGTCGTATCCGGGGGGCGTGAATAGAGAGGTGTGAATAGATCCGGGGGGCGTCGAGGTTGAGCCCGCGGCCGAGCTTGAAGCGAAAGAAGAGGTTCTTTCAGCGTCGACGGAGGCGGCCAGGGCGGCAGCCAGCCGACTCGGCAGCGTTCGTGAGGCAGGCCCCAGTGAGGATGCGGGCGACGCAGGTGAAGTGACGAGCGATGCGGCCAATGCGGCCGTTGGGGGCGCTGCGAGGGACGGTCCCGCACGGGGGCTGGCCGCAGAGTGCCGCAGAAACGGCGGCGACAGGGGCGACGAGGGCAAGAGCGGCGAGGGGGGCTGCGGAGAGCGGGGAGGGGCGCCGGCGGTTCCGGACGCACCCAGCGCATGCGGTGAGCGTGGTGAGCGAGCAGCGAGAGAGCGCGGCGAGCGAGGCGCGCGCGGAGAGGTGGCGATGCCACCAGAGGAAGCCAAGAGCAGCGGGCTGACCGGCGGCATCGGGGCGTCCGCCTCGCCGGCGCCAGCAGCTGAGGTAGCATCCCCCAAACGTTGGTGTGTGACGGCTATTGCCCGCGGTGTTCGTGAGGAGGTGCGGGGCGATAATGGGAGCGAGGCGGCGGCGGCGGCGCGCGTGGGCGTGCGGCCGGTGGTGATGCGACGGGGCGTCGCGATCCGCGGCGAGGAGAGGCGACAGTCGAGGTCGTCCCCGGCATTGTTGGCCACTGCGGTTCCGGACTCAGTCGGGGGGGGGGCCAGCTCTAACACCGTCGTCGGCTCAGGGGAGGCGACATCGGCTAGGACAGGTGCAGCTCCAACGCCGGGCACGAGTGGTGCCGCGAGCCCGGAGGCGGGCGCAGCAGATGAAGTCGTTGGAGCGGCGAGAGGGGCTATCTGGCCGGTGGGCACTGCCCGCTGGCGCCGCGGCTTGAAGGGCGCGAAGCCGTTCACGAAGCGGCAGTCGAGGCGGCACATGGGGCACGTCGTGTGGGTGGCCATCCAGCGCACGGTGCAGTCTTCGCAGAAAGCATGCGAGCACGGTAGGATGGTCGCAGGCACCTCCGCGAGCGTGGCGAAGCAAACGGGGCAATCGATATGGTCGACAGGCAACCCCTTGCCGCACTCGACCCGCGTGAGCGCAGCGAGCTCCTTGGCGTCGAGGCCGTTGAGTTCTTCGTCATGCATGAGTCCCTCGAAGCCTAGGACCATGGCGTAGTCGGCGATGAGCACATCAGCCGTCCTCTCCAGGGGCAAGCCGGCCCGCAGGGCTACGAAGCGAAAGAACTCGGCGGCGGATTCTACCCCACTCAAAGTGCTCACGGAGCGCGCGCCAGGGTCGCCAATGCGACGCATGGTGCCGTCAACTACTAAGCGCGCAGCCATTGGAAGATGATCTTATAGGGATCCGGGGCGCGCGGCGCGCTCGAGGGCGCGACACGGTGACCAGAATGATCGAGAAGAGTTGCCAGGAGCGTTACTTTTCGTCAAAAGTTGTTGTCGTTGCGACAAAAAACAGGCCCGTCTGCTTGACTCCAGACAGTCACCCGACTCATTGTACTGCCTTTAAGTAGTTCCAGTTAACCAAATGTGGCGTCGCGCCCTTCCGCGGTACTTTGAAACGTGGACGACGGTGTCCGAACATCACCACGCCGCGACGACCACGGCTCGCGCACCGCGCGCGCCGTGGTCAACCGTGAGAGGGATCAGCCACACCGGCACACCGTCACGCCGCCCCCATCCCCCCGGTGCAGCACCGTGCCACGGTCTGCAGCGGGTGCACTGATCCGCCTGTGTATCGTTCGGTACCATCGCATGTTGTCTCCGCGACGACGTGTTGCGCGGTGCGTCTACGCGAGGCCGAGCTGGCGAAGGATCTCCTGGTTTCGTGCAATGTTCCGCTTGCGCTCGATTTCGATGTCGGCGAGCTCCTCCTCAGGTTCCTCCTCGACCTCCTTCCCCAGGCGCTCGCGCTTGAGGCGCGGCCACGGCTCTGCGCGGTAGTATCGATTCCGCACCGCCCACTGTGGCTGAGTGTTCCTCGTCCCGCGCGCCTCGTCCGCCGTCACTGGCGCGACCAGCCCACGATCGACGAGGCGGCCCAGGATGTAGCGCAGTGCACGCCCGGCAGCGTGTGGCGAGATTTGCCACTCTGGGCCCTCGAGTCCATTCACGAGATTTCCGAGATACGGGGGAGATACCAGCTCGGTACCCGCGGCAGCGCCTGCTTCGGCGGCGCTCTCGGCCTCGGCCTCGAGCGTGGCCTCGAGCTCCTGCCGCCGTTCAAACTCTCGTAGCACGCGCCCGTCGGACGGGGCGCCCTCGTACTGGACCCACTTCTTCTTGCGCCGTCGGCCAGAGTCGTCGCGCTCCTCTACCCAGCCCACGGGGCATGAGAAGGCGCTCGGGTCGAGTGACGAAATCGGAAGGCGCTCCTTAAGATGACTGAGCGACGCGAGAGACTCCATCTGCGGCGGCAGCGGCGCGTCGGCGTCGGGCGCCTCACCTCGGCCGCGGCGGCGGCTGCTGTCACCGCCGCCGCCGTGCGCGCCACGCTGCCTGCGCTTGGCATGTCGCCTTCGCCCATCGTCGTCGTCGTCGTCATCCTCGTACTCATAATCGTCGTCGTCGTCGCCGTCGCCGTCGTCGTCGTCCTCGTACACATAGTCCGCGTCCCGCGCACGGCGGCCCCGCCAGCCGCCGCGCTTCTCCTCCTTCTCCTCGTCTTCCTCGTCCTCGTCGTCGTCCTCCTCCACCTCCTCCACCTTGAGAGCGGTGCCGCCACTCAGCTTCAGAATCACCCGCGGGAAGGCGTGTGAGGCCTCCCCTGCACCGGCGTCGATGCCTGCGTCGGCAGCAGCAGCAGCGGGAAAGGTCGCGCCCAGAGCCGCCGCCTCCTCGCTCGCCGCGGTAACCTCGCTCTCCTGGGCCTCTGCCTTCTGAGCCGCCAACGCCTCGGCTGTGGCGGCGGCCGCCCTCTCGGCCGCCGCGGCCTTTTCAGCCTTCTCGGCCGCCCACGCCTCGGCCATAGCCCGCATCTCGGCCGCGGCCGCCTCCTCGGCCGCCGCCGCCTCTGGCGGAAGCTGCCGCCACGGCGCGCGAGCCGTGTCGGAGGGCTCATCCACTTGCAGCGTGCTGAGCACCAGCAGGCTCAATGCATGCTCAATGGGCGGATTGGGTGGCACGCGCGCCGCGTCGGCGAGCGCCCGCCGGAGCGAGCCGTTGCGCAGCATCGAAAGCATTGCCGTACGCACGGCCGTAAACGGCACCGCGGGCTCGACAGCGTCACCCAGCCGATGTACGGCGCGGCAGATCTCGACGTAGTCGAGGTCGCTACCCGCGCCGCCTTTGTTCTTGAGCGCGAGCGTCACGAGCGCCGAGCGCGGCGGAGCGACGCTCGTCATCTCGACGTAGCTTACTTCCTTACGCGTACTCCGCTTGCTCCTCTCGAGCAGCTCCGGCGCCTGGTCGAGCAGGGCGCGCTTGCGCTTGGTCTCCTCGTACTCTGCGGTCACTGCATCCTCGTACTCAACGGCAGCCGGCTCGGGTGGCGGCAGCTCCGGCTCGAGGCCGAATCGGCGCTTGAGTGCGAGTAGCGAGCAGATTTTGCCACCAGTGTGCGGGTCGTACACCGTCAGGTCGCCACGCTCAACGCCCCTCGCCTTGCTGACGTTCCACTCGAGCTTCCAGCCGTGCAGGACAAGGCGCTTGCTGGTTTTTTTCTGCTTGCGGAATTCTACAATCGAGTTGAGGATCTCCTGCTGCTGTTCTGGAGTAAGCTCCGCTGGCGGACTGGTCTCGAGCTTCACCGATGCCGTATCGCCTGAGTCGGCCATGGAAAAAAGAGTGGGGCTTCGTGGCGCCAATCATCAAGTAACTTCGTGATTTGAAGCATCGGAGCTGATCTTGCCAGACCCGCTCTGGGAGGGGTTAATAGTGAATCCGCACGTCCCAGTTTCGTCATTCGCAATATGCACTCGCGACATTCCGAAGCCATCGCGATTGGACGTCCGACTCCCGCCAAACCGTACCACCTGCTCATCTACGTGCTCTCTGTCGACTCGCCACTTCATAGCCGATACCGCTGCTACCAGCGTGCCGCCTTAGCCGCGTTTGGCGTCAAGGGTGGCCACCTTCGCGTGGATGCCCTCCGAACCGTGCAGGTGCTATACGTTTTGCACGATCGCGGCGAGGCCGCGAGCGCGGAGTCGCGGCGAGAGGCAGCCACCTTGGGGGACGTGGTGACACTTCAAACATCGCAGACATGCCTCGGCAAGGTATTACAGGCGCTGTTCCATCTAAAACGCTCAGGGGCACGGTATGACGGCGTGCTCTTTACAGACGACGACGCAGTGCTGCATCCCCATCGACTCGCGCTAGACATGGCCGAGTTTGCGACCCGTAGCCACCTAGTGATGGGCATCATCTCGTGGGGCTCCTACTGGGATGAGCGCAGCCAGAGGCACGTGGGTTACGGCAACCGACCCGACGAGGTCGCTACAGTGCTCCTAGAAAAGTGGAAGCGCGTGAGCCCGAGCATGGAGTGGCAGGGGCCGTTCCCGTTCCCGAACGGCTTCTACATGGGGCTCTCGCGCGGCTCCGTTGACGTGATGACCATCGCCCTCGAGACCCATCCTCGACTTCTCGCGCTTCAGCGGTACCTCAAAGACAAGCCGCCGACCTTCAAGTGCGATCCGGAGCCCGACGCTGGACTCGGGTACGTCCTCGCGCCTCTGCCGGCCGAGGCGCCGCCGGGCGCCGCTGGGCTGGCTGCCATTGAATGCCGCTGAGTGCCATTGATGGTGACGAACCACCTCCTTCATCAGGTACGTGCTCGCGCATCTGCCGGCGGAGGTGCCGCTCACCACTGTCGATCTGACCAGCGCACAGCGCGTCCACTTTTGGAAATCACGCGCCACCGCCGACGCGCTGCGAAAAGGCCTCTCCATCCTGCATAAAGCCATAAATTGGACGGAGCACTTTGCATGGGCCGGCTGCATCCTGAGTGAGCTCAGTGAGCGGCGTGGAAACCTGACGAGCCGAGGGCACCGTTGCTCAGCAGGTTTCCCACAGCTGAGCCGTGCATGCAAACGGTCGAGCCGCTGCCCCGCGCACTACAATGCCTTCCTAGGGCACCATCGGACGTGGTGCAGCGCTGATGAGAGCCTGCAATACGCGCGCCGCCGTCCGCCGCTCGTGGCGCTTCCGCAGAGCTTTTGCGACGCGTCGTCGCCCACGCCGATCTGCGACTACATCGTCGCTCGTGCGTCGTCGGCGAGGCCAGTTTTCGACACATTCGGAAGAAAGTTTCAGTAGGGAGGTACTTAGGTTTGCGTATATTAATTCGCTCAGGTCCGGCCGCAAAACCACGCACCACCTACTCGCTCGTCTAAAATGCTCTGTGGTAGTCGTAACTCGTATCGCTGCCATCTCGTCTCCTGAGACTGTCGGTCTCCGGTATGTGCCCGAGCGGCAAGGTTGCGTCCTCGGGAGCACGGCACCTCGCCTGCATGGCTCGTCATGCGCAATGGTGGAGCATGCTCTGTCATCTCTCATATGTGCACAACTCGAGTGCAACTGGCTATGCAGCGGTGACGACCGCCATGCACCGCGGCGACTACATATTCGTCGTGAATGGTAGGTCGCCGCTGAGGCTCGCTTTCCCCTTCGCGGTCAAGGCTTTGAGGAAGCCGCCCCCGACCTTTGCCTTGCCGGCCTCTTGGCCGGCCGTTGTGATCCGGCTGGCCATGTCGAGGCCAGGCGCGTTACTCATGCGCTTCTTACGCTGCTCGCTCATCTGATTGACCTCATCCTCCTCGGCCACAGCCGCGGCGCCCGCGTTCGGCGTCGTGGTGGCGCCCGCCGCGGCGCCCGCGGCGGCACCCGCCGGGGAAGGGGGCGGTGGCTGTGCCTTCGACCGGATGCTAATCTTCTTTTGAGCGATGCCCGGGACGAGAGAGTTCCGGTGGCCCGACCTGAGCGTCTTCTTGGCGACTTGAGCGTCCGTCTTGAGGGGCGCGTCCGTGCGCCTCTGCTGCTCCTCCGCGGCGCGCTTCTCCTCGTCGAATTCTTTGGCGGCCGTGTCGAAGCGCCGGATGAACTTTTCGAGCACGTCGAAGAGGTCTGCCGGCTCCTTGACCGGCTCGCCCATCAACTCGGCCGCCTGCTTGAAGAGGGCCTGCGCCTTGGCGAGCTCCTCGTCGAAGATGTCCTTCTGCTCCGCGGCCCAATTGTAAAAGTCGGTGAAGACCTCAGGAAATTGGTCCTCCTCTGTCGCGTCGCCGCCACGCAGCCGCTGCTCGTCGTGCCAGGTGATCTCGTCATCGACGAGCTTCATGCCGCGCTCGGCCTCGAGCTTCTTGACGAGGAGCTCCTCGAGCGAAATGCGCGCCGCGTCACGCACCGCCTTCTGCATGTGCACCACCTGGCCAGAGCAGTAGGGCGAGGGTGAGCATGCGATTCGAGGGGTCATCAGGGGTCATCAGGGGTCATCAGGGGTCATCAGGGGTCATCAGGGGTCATCAGGGGTCATCAGGGGTCATCAGGGGTCATCAAGGGTCATCAAGGGTCATCAACGGAGATCGCACCTCGTGGATCTTTGGGGCCGAGCTGTTGACGACCTCGACCACAAAGTGCAGCAGGGTGGTCTTCTTGTCGGTTGCCTTGAGTTCCGCCAGCTTGAGTAGCGTCGACAGCCGGAAGCCCACCGCATTGCCCTTTGAAGTCCCAGCGTTGAGCGCATTCCCCACGTCAAGGACCACCTGCATGAGGGCATGCAGCGCCTTGGACTCGAGCACCTCTTTGCACGCCTTCTGCAGGTCGCCCACCTGCTGCATCAGGACCGAATGCATCTCGGCTTCAAGCTGCGCCTTGAACTTCATCGCGCGCAGCCGGCCGTCAAGCCGAGGGATGTACGAGAGCGTTCGCAGCATGCGCTCGGGTTTATCGAGCCCCTCCGTCTCACCCGCATACCCTTGCAATAGCGCACGCTCCTCTGCGGTGGGCACGATCTCCATCACCATGGGCAGCACGTCGGCGGGCAGGGTGTTCTCGTCGACCTCTAGCAGCGCATCGCGCAGGTCCTTGCCACATAGCGCGTCCGTAATCCGCTTCATGACGATGCCCACCGACGTGGACCGCTTCGAGTCAAGCAGCTGCACCGCCGTCCTCCGAGGAGTGAACTCCGCGTCGGAGCGGGCGCGCGGCGCCTTCTCCTTCACCTCCGGCCGTTGGAACATATCCTCCAGTCGGTTCACATCGAGGTTGAGCACGGTCCTCTCAGGCACGACCGCCTGCACAAAGTACTCATCGCCCACCTTGACGAAGCTATCAGCCTGGATCCCGTCTACCCGAAATCGGGAGAGCTCTTCCCGCCCGATCTCAACGATCGTGGCGCCGCCCTCCGTGCTGCGCGGTGCGCCTGCGAGCGCCGCGTTGAGCGCCTCGTTGTCGAGCTCGTTCCCGAAAGTGGGTCGTGCCCGACCGACAGCTTTCCACTTCTGCCCAAGACGCGGCAAGAAATCCTGCAGGCTCGACGTCGCTAACTGGCCCCAGATGGTCTTACCCGCCTGGGAGGTGGGCAACTTGTCCCAGTTGAGCGTGTTCATCGGCTTCGAGCGCTTCTCACCCCAGGAGCACGACGCCATCACTACCAAGCCCGACGCCTTGAGCTTGTCGTTCATGGCCGCCGCGCCGCCCATCGGTGGTGGCGGGGGCGCGAGCGGCGGCGGCGGCGGCGGCGGCGCTCCCGGCCCACCACCCAGCGGCGGCGGCGGCGGCGCGGCACCGCCTATGGGCGGAGGCAGCGGTGGCGGCGGCACACCTGCACTAATCGGTGGTGGCGGTGGCGGCGGCGGCGGCGCTCCTCCGCCGCCAATGGGCGGCGGTGGCGGCGGCGGTGGCGGCGGCGGCGGCACGCTGGCTCCGCCGGGCAGAGGTGGTGGCGCCAATCCTCCATGCGCCGGCGTCGCCGACGCACCGGCAGCGGCGATCGCTGTGGCCGCCTTCTCCTCCGCATCCTTTGCCTGCCGCTCCAGAGCTCGGCTCTTGGCAACCTCCGCCGCAAGGGCCGCATCGCGTGCCTTCAGCTCCTTCTCCTGCTCGTGCTGCTTTTTCTTGGCTTCCGCCGCGTCGATCGTGAGCTGCGAGATCTCAATCTTGAGCTCGCTGATGTCATCCTCCATGACCGCTATCCGCTCCTCCATTTGGTGCAGCAGCCCGTCCTTTTCTGCGAGTGCTTCCTCTGCCTGCGCGAGCATGGCCTTCAGCTGCTTGTGCACTTGCGGGTCTGCCTGGCCGGCCTTCTCCTCTGTGGTTCTGAGCTTCTCCTGCTTCAAACTCAGGGTGAGCTCGTCAAACTCGCCAGCGGCATCGTCCAGGTCACCTTCCAGCTGCAGCACCAGCACCTTGACACTCTCCCAATAAACGGGGGACGCCTGGAGCACCGAGCGCAGCTGTGCTAGCCTCTCAGAGGCTGTTTCGCTGGCACTCGGCATGCCGACGGCAGACGGCGCGCGCGCTTGTGCGGACGATGCGGGCGGCCTTCGCCCTGCACTGTGCAGCCGTTCTCGCGCTCTGTTCCACTTTCACACACAGAGTGTGAAAACGACAACAGAAACCAACAGAGAGGCTGCTGCTCAACCGTGCCTCAACTCGTCAGGTCGCCTTTTTAGTCCTATTTAGTCCGCGAAAATCTCGTCATGCACTTTTTACTGGTCGCGTTGTCGGCCACGTTCCCCGACGCTCTGGGCTCGATACATCCGCCACTTTACCCTCTCGAGCGCTTGGGAACGCACATCATCCTCGAGGTCATCGACGCGCCATTTGCACTCCTGAACAGCAGCACGAAGCAGCTTGCGGCGTTGCAAGCTGCAGCGATCGCGGGAGGGCTGACCATTGTTGGCCAGCTCGTGCACCAATTCCCGATCATGGGAGCGAGCACCATACTGCTCATCAGCGAGTCCCACCTCTCGATCCACGCGTGGCCCGAGCGAGGGTACGCCTCGGTCGACTTGTTCACGTGTGGCCCTGCTCAGCTGCTGCCATGCCGACAACACGAGCCTGCACACTTCGAAAGCGGCGCCGGGTGGACGTGCGCGAGCGGCGCGCAAGTGGCCAACGATCTTGAATCAGGGTTGTGGATGGCCGTCCAGACGCTCCTCCGCTTATTGCAAGCGCAGGGTGCAATGCTCACATGGATGGACCGCGGATTGCCGAACGACCGCGGAAAGCTGCAAAGGCGGTCGGCTAGACGGTTGGAAAAGGCGGACGAGGCCACGAATAAGGCTGCAGCGGCCACGTTGGCCTCACCGCCGCCTCCAGAAGGGTTTGGCTGGCTTGGCGGGCTCGAGCGCGAAGACACGGTGGAATTGTAGCCGGTTGGCTAACCGCCGTCTCCTCTTGTCTCCTCTCGCCTCGGCTCCCTCTCCTTCCCGCCGGAAGCGGGAAGGCGGGGACATCAAGATCGCGTGTCCGCGAAATGGCCGGTTTTATAGGGAACTGTCAAGGAACACATCTAGAAACCTCTCCGATTCATTATTTTACGCTGCGTGTGCGGGCGGGGCGCGCCGATGCGGACCGGCTCGCCCCATTCCGGTCGACAGATAGTCTCGCGATCGACCGCATCGAGACCGCCGGCGGGTTTGGAGGCCAAGGGCACGTCGTGTTGGGCGACTCGAAGCGTATCTCCAAGCCGCTCCATCGCCAACGATGCAGCTCCGAGATTAGCTCCGAGATCAGCTCCGAGATCAGCTCCGAGATTAGCTCCGAGATCAGCTCCGAGATTTCCGACCTCGCCAGGCGCGCTCGTCGTTCTGGGCACGAAGACGAGCTTCCACACGAGTGAGTACCGAGGGCGGTGGGCGGAGAGTGAGGGCGTCGAGATGCGATGCAGCACATCCTGATGCATCAGCACGCAGCGTGCCGGCTGCGGCTGGACGAGCAGCCCGACGCCCGTGTCTGCGTCGCAGAAGAGCGTCTCTGCGTCCCACTCGGGCCACCACTCTTGATCGAGGTACACGAGCAGCGACACGAGCAGCGGCTTGCCTCGCGTACCATTCTCGTACAGCCCATACGTGCTCAGCCAGTGACTCCCTCCGGGGAAGCTGGCTGGGTCGGCATCCACGTGCCATTGGAATGCATCGCCCCAGACTGGTGCGTTCGCGACAAAGGAAGTGGCGTGGTACGAGGCGGACCCAGCAGCTCGGGGCGCACCGGCGGCCACATCAGGTAGGTGGCCGATGTCAAATTCGGGGAAGAGCTTCGCCAGCCGCGCCTGCACCTCGACGACGCACGCTGGCGGGCGCCGCTCGAGCGCCTCGAGCAGCGAGGGTTTGAGCCCCCAGGTGCGCGGAAGTCCCTCACCTGCAATGCCAGGCGGTCGGAGAGAATCAGTCAGGAATTCTAAAGATGGCATAGCAATCATGCCGTGTGCGCGGGAGTCCCCAAATGAGTCCCGAATGAGGGGTTCCACACCGTCGATGGTGGTGCGCTCCCAGCGGCTCGAAGGTGGCGTCACGCTCAGCAGCGCAGTGGAGGCGTCTCCGAGGAGCTCGCCTAGCAGCTCCGCTCGCAGTGCGTCGTCCACGAGACCATCGAGCACCACCACCCCGTGCCTGCCGGAGCCTATCTCGGCGACGAGGACGGGAGACACAAAGGAGGGTTCCCATGCACGCTGCTCCACCGCTGAGCTAGGGCTATACCCACTGAGCGTAGCCGCCGGCTGCCACGGCAAGGAGGGGCGGCGAGCTGGATCGTCAGCCGTTGGGCCCTCGGACACGTCATCTGCCGCTGGGCCCTCGGACACGTCATCTGCCGTTGGGCCCTCGGGCACGTCATCTGCCGTTGGGCCCAGGGACACGGCGGCGTGCAGAGTCGAGACGCCGTCGGCAGTTTTGCTGCCGATTGATGGCGTTCCGTCGCTGCAATCGTCGCCATCCGCGGCCGGTGGAGTTGCATGCGCCTCCACCCAGGCGAAGAGCGGTGCCAAATTAGGATCGGGCATGTGGTTCTTCCTCCACGCGACCAAGTGCTCGAGCTGCAGCGCGCCGCTAAAAGCGAGCACGCTCAGCACATTGAGCGCGAGCCCCTCGAGCTGCTCGCGCTCGAGCAGCTCGAGGATGTTCGTGATAGCGCCCTGGCCATCGAGGTGTGAGCAATTTTGCATTGAGGCCGCGGTCGCCTTGATTGTGGCCGCAGTCGCGTTGGGGTCGTGCAAGCTGGCTTGGGAAAGCGCTGCCTCCAAGGCAAGCCGGGTGGCGTGCCGAGGCTGCAGATCACACGCATGTGCCTCCTCGACGCACGATACCACCAGGTCATAAATGGATGCGTCGGGCCTCGTCAGCTTGCCTTCGATGGCCCTGGCGGCTATAGTCATCCGGTTGTCGGCATCGGTAGCGCACTGTTCCAGAAGAGAGTTCAACTGACCCTCATCCTCGACGGTTATCACTTGGCTCGACCTTACGATGGCAACATCGCTGTCGGCAGTGGGCACCACGCTGATGATCGCTCTATCGCACATTTCCCTCGAATGGATATTGGTCATGACACGTGCAGTGCCTGCACGTCGGATG
Source organism: Chrysochromulina parva (assembly GCA_002887195.1). Taxonomy (NCBI): domain Eukaryota; phylum Haptophyta; order Prymnesiales; family Chrysochromulinaceae; genus Chrysochromulina; species Chrysochromulina parva. The sequence goes on from PJAB01000047.1 coordinate 19,171, forward strand.
GCGTCTACCGCTTCGGATCGATCTGCAGGCCGCGGGCGCTTTGTCGCCATGATGGAGAGCGTCACCGCCCACAAGCCCACACCCTCTCAGAAAGAGAGCCGATGTCGGGTTGTGTACAGTGTGCCGTGGCCAGTGGGCCGGGCAGAAGGGACAAACACACCCCGCGCATGTCGAGGTGCGAGCGGACCGTTCACGCTTCCACAGAACCGTGAAATGCCATCTCGCCAAAACTTCCGAACGCTCTTGATTTTTCCTATGCCGTTTTCCTTTAGATATGATTCCTCAAACGGCAAGACCACATTGTTACTCAATGCCGAGCTGTGGAGAGTTTGTTCGCGTCTTCGGTTCGCGAGACGGCAAACCGTTTTTACTCATCAGCTGTGGGCCCTTGAATTACAACGCTTCGAAAGTGAGCCCGAGCGCCTCTGCAAACGCGACGACTCTCGGCGCCTGGCTCGGCGTGAGCAGCGTGACGGCGGTGCCGCGACGGCCCTTGCGCGCGGTGCGACCCGCCAGGTGCGTGTAGCTCGCGCTGCTCGCGGGCGGCGCGAGCAGAAAGACGTAGTCGACGTCAAGGTCGAGGCCACGCCCCCATCGCTCCGAGCCCACGTACACCGGCGTGTCGGCCCATCCATCGGCGCCGTCTTGGGCGTTTGGCACCACCGTCGGAGGCTTCGCGTTCGACGCGTCGTCTTGGGCGCACTCCGTCTCGGCGCCGTCTTGGGCGTTGGGCGCGTCGTCTTGGGCGTTGGGCTCCACCGTCGGAGGCTTCGCGTTCGACGCGTCACGGACGGAGAGCACGCGGCGCAGGCCTCGGGCTGCGAGCGCCTCGATGATCCTCTCGACGCCGAGCTTTCCTGTGAACACGATCGCGGGCGCGGGGGCGACACGCCCCATTGCTGACCATAGAGCGCTCAGCAAAACGTTCGCAGCTTCGTCGGTCGCGTCCGAGACGGCGCCCTCAACAGGTGTCGCCTCGTCTGGCGCTGTCATGGGCGCTGTCTTGGGCGCTGTATTGGGCGCTGTCTTGGCATCCTCATCCGCCACCGCTGTACCGGCCTCGGCCATCTCAAGTGCCTCCCCAGCCTTGCCGGCAACACGGGGCAGCGGCAGCGGCGGAGGCGGCGGGGGCAGCAGCATGTACACGTGCGAGAGGGTTGGGGGGACCAGAGCGCTGCGGCGCGCGACCAGCCGCTTCACGTCACGATCCTCCAGCGCCACTAGCGTCGCTGCCTTCTCCACACTCGGAGCGCCCAAGAGCGCCTGCAGCTGCCGGCGCAGGGCACGCCCAACAGTAGCCGACGCGCAGACGAGCTGCAGCTGCGGCAGAGGCACTGGGAGCTCGGCCAGCAATCGCTCGGTCACGCTCGGCTGCACACGCGCCCGGAGCAGCGCGCGCTGGCGCGCCGTGATGGGCGCGCCCTGCTCAGCCGAGAGCGCCTTGCGCTGAACCTCCACCGCCACGACGCTTGCGCTGCCCAGCAGTTGGTCGGCCTCATCCAACACAATCGTCTTGAGGTTGGAGGACAGCTGGTTCGCTTGCTCTGCGCCCGCACCGCCATACGCAGCAGCCGTGCGCGCCTGTGCAAAGAGGCGGCGCAGCGCGTGCGGCGTGCCCACGAGCACGGGCGCCTCGCCCACGCCCAGCAGCTCCGCGCGCGTCATGTCCTCTGCGTCCACTCTCGTGGCCTCAGCGCCCTCGCCACCAGCAAACCAGCTGTCGCCGTCGCCGTCGTCACCGCGCACGAGCGCGCCACCGCCGACCACGTGCAGCGCAGACACGGGTGCCGCGCCGGCCGTCGACGCCGGCCGTGGCGGCCAGAGCCGGTCTACCTCGCGCTGAAGCTGCACGGCGAGCTCTGCGCTCGCGGTGACCACAAGATGAGTGCACGGGCGCGTACGCGATGATGTCGCGAGGAGAGGGAGCAGAAAGGCGAGGGTCTTGCCCGAGCCGGTGGCAGAGCCGATGACCACGTTGCGCCCCTGGCTGATCGGTACGAACGCCGCCTCTTGGATCGGCAGGGGACCCGCCAGGCCAGCTTGCTCGAGGCGCTGGCGCAGCACGGGCCCTACCGAGCACGCACCCCACATGGCCGGGTTATGCGCGCTCCGAGTGGCGGCGCCACCGTCGGACGTCGAAGCCGCCGCAGCCGGGGCGGGGGAGCTCGGAGCCTTCGGCGGCACTCGGTCGTCGTTGTCGTCGTCAGCCGCGCGCGCCAGCCTCGCTAGCATCGCTACTGCCGCGCCATACATCTCGTCTGCACTCATGCCTCGAAAGTGGATGGACGGATCGCTGTTCACCTCCGCGTAGAGCTCGTCGCCCTCGCGCTCCCATCGTTTGGCGCGGTTGCGCGGCGCTCGTCGCTTTGTTGCGTCGTCACCGGCTGCGCGGCGGGAGTACCAGTCCCGGTTGGCGCCTCGCCGTGAGGTGCTCAGCCCGCCACGACCGCCGCTGCCGTGATCTGCGTTGGCACGGCCACGACCACGGCCGCCGCCACGCCCACCGCCACGTCCTCCGCGTGCGACCGCAGGGCCGCTCATCGCCAGCGTTTCGATTCGCGGCGACTCGAAGAGGAGGAGCATGAAGGCAAGGACCTTCATTTTCATCAAACCGAGAAGCGTCGCGTCGCACGCGACCGTGCCGGGAGTTCTACGCGTGCCGCACACAATTGTATGAAGAAAGAGAAACACACAGCAACGGCCGATCGCGGCCTGATGAGAGTTGCCCAGAATGGCAACGATAAATGAGGTGATGGCGCGTGATGGCGCCCTCGACCACTTCATGACGCTGACGGAAAAGGAGGTAGAAGACATCAGGGCAGATTGCTTTGCCAACGACGTGACGTACAATTACGACGTTCTCAAGCACTGGGACGCGGACAAGGTGATCAACTTTTTTGAAAATGGTGGTGGCGGCGAGGGCGCTGCGCCCTTGAAAGCTGCGGACGGCACGGACCCATTTGAGATCCCGATGCCAAAGGAGGTCACCTGGCAGATGAACGTGGCCAAGACAGTGGCCATCATCACGCTGAATCGACCGGAGGCGAAGAATGCGATGGACGACGGCATCTACGAGGGCCTCTGGAGGTCGTGCCGGCGAGTGCTCGCAACGCCGAGCCTCCGCGTGGTGTTCCTCACAGGGAGCGGCGCCATGTTCTGCGCGGGAGGCGACCCGAAGACGTTCCAGAACACGGCGGCAATCATGGAGGAGAAGACGAAGGCGAAGGCGGAGGGGCGGCCGCCTAAGTTGAAGGAGCCCCAAAAGGGTGAGGCCTTTAGCGACCTGCTCGCGACGATCAACAACCTGCCGGTATACGTCGTCGGCCTGGCCAATGGTTCTGCAATGGGCGGCGGCTTCGGGCTGCTCTCGCTGTGCGACATGGTGATTGCGCGCAAGAACGCGTTCTTCGCGCTCTCTGAGGTCAAGCTCGGCGTAATCCCGGCCACCATCTCGCCCTACGTGGTGGCGAAGATCGGATGCTCGAACGCACGGCGCCTCTTCATGACAGGAGAGACGATCCATGCGCAAAAAGCCGTCGAGATCGGGCTGGTGCAGGAGGTGGTCGAAACGGCCGACGAGATGATGAAGGCTGCGCAGAAGATCTGCGAGGTCATGCAGTCCAGCGCGCCGCATGCGGCCGCCGCTGCCAAAGCGCTCGTGCGGACGGTGCAGTACAAACCGATCACCGATGAGCTCGTTGAGTACACACAGGCGGAGCTCATCCGCGTGAGCTGCAGCAAGGAGTGCGAGGACGGCATGCTCGCCGTGCAGCAGGGCAAGAAGGCGCCCTGGACCCAGACGCCCATGGACATGCCCAAGTGAGAAAAACGGAGGTGCCGTCGCCGTGTGATTTTCGCCCCGAGCGGACTCGCCGCGGCCGGTCAGGCGTCAGCGTCTAGTCGACTAATTTGTTTGACCAAAGATACGAGATAGATCATCGTTATGCATCATCAGCAGGAGCAGAGCAGCTCCCCGTGGACGAGGTCTCGTCGCACCGTCGGCGCTTGCGTCGGCGCAGGTCGTGGGACGGGAGGTCGAGCGGGATCAACAGTTTTTATTGGCCGGCAGCACGCGGGGCACGACATTGGATAACTAGAGTAGTTGAGCAAAACTACATCGTTACTCCATCGTCACTATCCGGAATGATACAACGTAGCTCCGCGAGCCGGGCGAGCGCTGGCGAGAGCGGCGTGTGCCTGTGCGGCGGCGTGCAAGAGCACACGTCGACGACAGCGGATACATCACTTTCGGCGACGCACCCAACGACGCAGCCGCGCGTTGCGATGATTTCACGGACCGACGGCAGATCGCTCGCTCGTCCATCGACCCGCCTAGGCCTTTGAGATCCACCCACCAGCCCACTCGTACTTGTTGCTCATCAGATCGTCCCTGAAGTTGCCCAAGAAGTCAGCGAGCGTCATCTCAAGCGAGGTGGGCGTGCCGCCCTCGTCGGCGCTGAAGAGGATGCCCGTGGATGGCTGCACGAAGAGCTCGCCGCCGTCAAGATTTTTACCGATCGGCAGCACAAGATCGGCAGCCTCCACGGGCGGGATCTCGTGGGCTGAGCTCAGCTCATACTCCCCGATCGGGATACCGCCATTGTGCCATGCGAGCAGGCTGGCGAGTGGAGCATGGTCGTCGTTGATTATGTGAGCTATCTCGTCCTCCGAAGCAGGCGGCTTCAGGTCGGCATCCACGCCATTCTTTTCGAAGGCGCCCTCCATATCCGTGACAAATTGAGCAAATTCCACGAGCGAGATGGGCGTCGGCGGTGCAACGCCCATCTTTCCAGCCGCAAAATCGCCCCTGCAATCGAGCAAGTGGAGTGGGTGTGTGAGCGGCACAGGATGGCAGGCGATCGGCGAGGGAACGCACATGTCGGGGGCCGTTGGCAGACTTCACAGTGTTCAGCCAAAATCATCTAGCCACGCAAATTTCCATTCAAGGAGAGGCCAACCGCCCACCTGCGTTTTCTTACTTTGCCAAACTTGTGTGCGTGTAACTGGGGTCGCCTGACCCGGCCGTCCTGGCCGACCATCCCGCGTTTTGGTGGTCCGACCAGCCTCTTCCACATGGCTGGGAAGAAGAAGAAGCCAGGGGACATCAAGACGCCCGAGGACGTCGAGGAGGCTACACAGAGGGCTAGGCACCAGCCGGCTTCGAAGGCGGCGACACCCTCAGAAAAGGAGGTGAAGTCCAAAGAGGCAGAGCGCGAGCGGCAAGAGGCAGAGCGCGAGCGGCAAGAAGCGGAGCGCATCCAGCAGTTGGAGCGCGATCGACTCGAGGCGGAGCGCAGTCGCGCCGAGGCGGAGCGCATGCGCCACAAACTCGAGCTGCAGCTGCATACCATTGAGCAGGTGCGCCAGACCTGCCGCCTCATCACGCAGCGCCGACTGCTCGTCGGCTTTGCTGGTTGGCGCTCGGCCTATCGTGCAGAAAAGGCCAAGGAGGCAGCAGCACGTGCAGCGGCGGCGCGCTCGCGGCTGGCGGCGGCTGCGCGCAGGGATGCGCTCGTCAACTCCTGTGTCGATTTGTGGCCCTCGCATCCTGAGGCGTGGCCCGCTGAGGCAACACAGCCTGGTCAACTCGAAGCTCTGGCTCCTGAGCGCGTGGTGCCCTTGCGGCGGCGGCAGCAGCAGGAGCGGCAGGTGCGCATGCGCCGACTGCTCGCGATGCGCATGACGCGGATCCAGCAACAGAACTCTGTCGAGGACGCGCGGCGTCCGCTCGTGCTCGACGATGACGGCATGGCCAAGGTGGCCGCCGACATGACTTCGACTATCGAAGGTCAGCCACTGGGTACGTCGGCTGTAGCACAGCTCACCACCAAGCGACTGCCGGACGAGAGGGCAACGCCAGCGCCGCATGGCGTGGGCGCCCACTCTGGTGATGCTGCCAAAAGTGCCGGTGGAGGCGGGAGCTGTAGATCTCGAGGCGGGAGCTGTCGATCTCGAGGCGGGAGCTGTAGATCCGGCGCCAAGGGCGGCAGCGCCAAGGGACCGAAGCTGGCAAAGACGGCACGAGCAACGGTGGCGGGCTCGACGATGAGCATTTCTCATTCGGGTGTCGGTGCACCTCTGATGCGGCCAGCCGTTGCGAATGCCGCCGCGAATGCCGCCGCGAATGCCGCCGCGAATGCCGTCGCAAATGCCGCCGCTCGAGCTCGTATTCCTTCGCGAACGCCACCCATGCCACAGGCCTCGCAAAGTGGCATGATCGTGCCGCCGGCCGTCGCCGCTCTCAGGCCCGTTCTCGAGCTCGCTCGTCAACCAATCGATTCTAGTGACACCGCCGAGCCATCGTCGCTCATCAAGATGCAGCGGCCACCGCGACCGCCGCTCACGGTGCATCCCTACGCGCCGGGGGCCGCCACTGACTTTTCCAGCGAAGAGGAGCGTGCGGACTTCGAAGATTGGCTTCGCGGCTTCGGCATCGACGCGGGCCCCGCAGGCTTTGAGCGTTGGCGCGGCTCCGATGAGTACTTCGCGGCGCAGCTCGAGTACTTTGCCTTTCTGCACTTCGGGTTGGTGTCGTCGGCTAAGACGGCCGAGAAGGTGTCGTCGGCAACGAAGGTCCAGGGATCGGCGGCGCACAAGCCAGCCGCGCAGGGCTCGACGAAGTCGACGAATAAGGAAGCGCCCGTGCCGAAAGGTTCGGGTGGCACGCGTCGCAAGAAGATCATGATCCTGCTCGGGCCGCCTGGTGCGGGCAAGGGTTCGCAAGCTCCCAAGATCGTGCAGAGCCTCGGCATTCCACAGCTCTCGACGGATGACATGCTCCGGGCGGCGGTGGCTGCCAGCACGGCGCTTGGTAAGCAAGCCGAAGGCGTGATGGAGAGTGGAGGCCTGGTCTCTGATGAGCTGGTGGTCAACCTCATCAGGGAGCGCATCAAGGAGGCCGACTGCGCCAAGGGGTTCATCCTCGACGGCTTCCCGCGCACGGTGGAGCAGACCAAGATGCTCGACGCGATGCTGGAGGAGGCTGGCGACAAGGTCGATTTCGTGGTGGCGCTCGACGTGCCCGACGAGGTGCTCACGGAGCGCATCTGCGGCCGCTGGGTACATAAGGAGTCGGGGCGTTCATACCACATCAAGTTCGCCCCGCCCAAGAGCCTCGGCGACCAGGTGCCGTCCGGCGAGACCATGCTGGACGATGAGACGGGCGAGCCCCTGATGCAGCGCAAGGACGACACCGAGGAGGCGCTCAAGTCGCGCCTCGAGGCCTACCACTCCATGACGGTGCCCATCCTCGCGCACTACGGGCCGACGGGCCTTGTCCACAAGATTGACGCCAACCGAAATCCACTCCACGTTTGGCATAGCATTGAACAGGTCATCTTGCCCAAATTCTTCGTCTCATACGAGACGTGGCCGCTGGATGCCAAGCCCTTTGTTTCGAATGCAGTGGATACACCCGCTGGATCTTCGGTGGCTCTGGATCCGAAGATCGTGCACAGTGCTCTGCGGGCCACGGCAAAGGCTGATGCGCCCAAGGCGAAAGGCAAGCCCGCGGATGTCTCGACTGATGTCTCGCCTAAGGGCGGTGGCGGCAGCAAGCACAAGGCCGAGGGCACCAGTGGCACGGCAATGAAGCCAGCAACAGCAGACCGTGCGGTGCCGACGGGGCGCAGCGGTGGACGAGCGACGGCCACAACGGTGGAGGAGTCGCCGCCGCCGCCACCGCCACCGCCGCCGCCGCCGCCGCCGCCGCCGCCGCCGCCGCCGCCGCCGCCTCCGCCGCCTCCGCCTCCGCCGCCTCCGCCGCCTCCGCCGCCATCTCGTCAGCTTCCACCCGGGCCGCTGCAGCAGTCGCGATCCGACAAACTCAAAGCAACCAAGCAGCAAAGCACGGAGCCCCACAAGAAATGTTAGTAACCCAAGGACTTTGTAGGAAGTACTGCTGAAGTCGAGAAGCAGGGACGAAGCATAACGGTACTCACCGCTACAGCGAGTTCGTTGCGGCTCGGCCGCCCCCTCATGACTGAGAGAGCGTACATACCGACGTCCGACCGTCCGAACCTTCGTCAACCGTCGTCTTATAGTGACCTTGTCGGCCGGAGCGGCGGAGCCGCGGACAATATGTTTTTAGAGTCTTTCGGAATTCCGAATTGGTGCAATTGGAATTCGTAATACGAACAAGTAATAGTAAATCGAACGAAAGCCACACCACGCCAGGGCGGACGTTTCATTCGGGTACTGTAACACATGCCGAAAAGCTCGTCCTCCCATCCAGAGTCTACTATAGTGTATAGAAGTGTATGCCTGAAACAATGTATGGTGGCCCCGTCAAGTGGGAGTCGTGGACCCTGGCTCATTGAGGTTCTTGGGAGAGGAAGGCCGCCCAATAGTCATCAACCCCGCAGCCGTAGCTGTAGCCATCGAGGCGGGCAGGCCAGTAGAGAGGTCAACGGGCTGGGAGAGCATCGTGCGGATCTCGCGAAGCTGCAGCTGCTTGAGGTGCACAAGGTCTAGCTCTCGCTGCCGAGTCACCTCGACCGCCTCGCGCTTCTTTTCGAGCTCGAGCTTCTCTTTCCGGTTGCCCTCGCGCAGCGCCTGAGCGCGCCTGCGCGCCTCGGAAGCCGCCGAATGCTTGAAGTCCTCCGCCTGCCTGCGCTGCTGCTCCGTGTGCTGCTGCGTCGCTTGAAGCACCTCCTCCTTTCGTCGGCGCAGGTCGCCCAACTGCAACTGACGGATCATCGCATTTTGCTGGCGCACGAAGCTGCCGGTGAAGCTGCGCGACGCCTTGCGCCCGGCGATGGCCTCCTTGAGAGCGCGCGCCTCCGTCTGTTTCAGGTGGACCTCGGCGTTGAGCGCGCGGTGCCGCTCGTCCAGGGCGTGCTGCAGCTGGCGTCGCTCGAGACGGCTCTGGACGAGGAGCTCCTGCCGCTCGAGCTCCTTATCTGCGAGTAGCTCGGCATGGGCCTGCTTGAGCTCGGCGCGCATCATCGCAGTGACGCTCCGGCGTTCGGCCTCCTGCCTCGCCTGCAGCGCCGCCACGTCCTCGTACGACTCCTCGCGACTCATCACGACGCTCTGCATCATCGCCATCAGTGCGCGAGCCGACGGGTGGCCGCCACCCACCATCTCCGCCGTATCGCCTGCACCCGGACTCAAGGGACTCAAGGGAGAGAAGGCACTCTCGTCGGCGCCGCCGAAGCGCGCCTCGCGCGCATCTCGCACCTCCCTCATCATCTCGCGCGCAGCAGCGACCTCAGCCGCGCGTCGCTCCGCCAGCAAGAGGCTCGTCGCGGCGCTCATCTCGCGGACACCCTTGGCCTCCCGCGCGAGCTGCTCCGAGAGTACCTTGCCGATCTCGCCCTGCGCCGAGATGGTTGGCGGCAGGCCGTACACGCCAAGCACCTCCGCCTGCCCATCGATCATGCGCTCGAGCTGCTCGAGTGACAGGTTCAGGTTGGGCCCTGTCGCGGGCGAGGTCTGTGGGCGTGTCGCCAGCTCTTTCGGGGGTGGCGGTACGGTCGCCTCCACGTCGATCGACCCGACCTGGCTGAAGAGGGAGTTTTTCGCACGAGCGGCGGCGCGCCCTTTTCGCTCCTCCTCCATCCTGGCGCGCGCGTGCTTGAGCATGACGCTGAAGAGCTTGCGCGAGCGCATCGCAAGGGCGGCGGCCTGGATGCAACTCGCCGCCTCCCAGCGCTCGAGCTCCTCCCACGTGTACAGGAACAGCGGAGCAAAGTACGTCCCCTGCAGACGGCCATGGATGGTGCGCAACGCGAGAGGCTCGTACGAGATTGCAGTGAGCAGCGCCACACGGCGCGATGCCTCGAGGGTCGAAAGGAAGCCGAGGCAGGTCCACTCGCGGCTGACGAAACGCTTGAGCTGCGCCTTGGGCACCGACGCCATGCGCACGCCGACGGTGAGCAGCGCCAGAGACTCCTGAGGCTGCTGTAGCGAGCGCGTCTGCGCGATGGGGATGCGCGGCGCCGCCCAGTGCGGCATCTCGGGGCGCAGTGCGTCCGGGAGAACAAAGTACTGCAGGTTCTGCTCATGCGTGTGCGCAAAGGTAAACTTGAGCGACGAGTGCTCTGGCCAGAGCCCTTTGGCATGGAGCGGATACTTGCCTTTGAGATCCTCGTACACGGCGGTGGGCAGGTAGAGCTTGTTCGACGTGGTGGCGATGACTCGCTCGCGCACGAGGCGCAGCATGCGGAGGCGCTCCTTGACGAGCCACCAACGCCACCAGCGCTGCATCCGGGTAGACGCACGCAGCCGGATCAGGCGCTGGGTGAGCGAGGGCTGCACTTTGGCGCGGCACGCAATCGAACGCCACACGCGCTGCAAGGTGACCGTCGCAAGGACCACGTCGATTGCCGGCGGCGTGAGTGGCACCAGGAGCTCGGAAAGCACCTTGGGCGACAAGGCCGCTTGACTGGGGTCCACGCCCATCGTCCTCAACAGGTCCGCGTTGCGCGCGCTCGCAGCGTTCAACACGGCGCCAAAGTGGATCACATCGGGCAGCACGAGGCGCACGAGCTGCCGGCGCACGTACGACATCTGCACGCCGCGGTCCTCGCGGTCGGCGGCCTCGAAAGCCTTCTGAAGCAGGCGCAGCTCCGCTTTGGTCGGACGCACATATGAACGGGACAGCGCCTTCAGCTCCTTGGCCTCTCGCGGCATGCACGTGAGGCGCAGTTTGTACTTTGGCGGCTGCTGCGCGCGCTGCCGGATGAGCAGCCCACTGAGTGGCGGGTTCGTCAGGTCGGTAGGCAGCTCGCCACTGTGCCGGATCGTATAGCAGTCAGTCGGCTCGAAGTAGACCTGCTCCGCCAGCTCGCGGCCGAGTGCCTCCAGCAGTAGTGCCTCGAGCTCGTGCACGTGGCGCGTCTGCACGTATAGGTAGGGGGCGTGCAGGTTGGCCGTGTGGCGCGCCAGGTTGGCCCGGCGCGAAACGTGCCCACGGACGGCCGCCTGCACGCTCACCGCCGCCTTCTCCTGTTCCGGCGTTGGGGGGTCGCTCGGCGGCAGCGGCTGCTTCGGCGATGGGTCCTTGGGCGTGGGTGCTTTCGGCGATGGGTCCTTGGGCGTGGGTACTTTTGGCGATGGGTCCTTGGGCGTGGGTACTTTTGGCGATGGGTCCTTGGGCGGGGGCGCCAACGGCGATGGATCCTTGGGCGTGGGTGCTTTCGGCGACGGCTCCGCTGGCGCCGCAGTTGCTGCAAGCGCGACTGCAAACGCTTGCGGCGTGGGCGCCTTGGGGGACGGCGCCGCCAGCAACTCCTTCGTAGCCTCGATGTGGCTCGTCGGCCGGCCCGAGGCGGCAAGCTTCTCGAGGCGCTCGCGCTCCGCGGCCTCCGCCCTCTCCCTCTCCTCCGCCTCCCTTCGCGCCTTATCCTGCGCCAGCTTTTGCCTTGCGTACTCCTTCGCCGCCGCCGCCTGCCCCGACTCCTTTTTCAGGACTGTGAGCCGCCTTCGTGGCACAATGGACCGCGCGGCCGACTGCAGCTTGAGCACGGGCGAGAGGCGCGCGTGGGTATGGTTGAGCTCGCGCAGCTCGGTGCGAAGCTCGGCGAGCAGCGCCTGGTCCGTCGCGGGCGCCGGTAGATGCTGCGGTGGCAGCGGCGCGAAGATCGGCAACGACGCCGCCGGGCATTTGGTGCAGAGCGACGGGGGAAAGGTGGCGCCCTCGATGAGCTCCTCATCAGAGACGACGTGAAGATCGAGCGCCCTGAGCGAGATGAGCGAGTTGACGCAGTAGTGTCGGTAGCTTGGGTGCTTGGCTAGCGGATTGTCGTAAGCCGTGAGCCGCAATATCATTGGCAGACCGACGAGCTCGCCGAGCGCATGCAGCGACCCTAGCTGGTTGTCGTGCAGGTAGAGGACGACGAGCTCACGCAGCTGGCCCCAGATGTTGCGATCGGGCAGCGCGGTGATTCCGTTGCGCGCAAGGTCGAGCTTCTTCAGCCGCGTGCACTGGAAGAACGCGTTCGGGCTGAGCTGCTGGAAGAGGTTGGCTGAGAGCAGCACAACCTGCAGTGAGGAGCACACGCCGATCTCGTCGACGTCGTTCAGCGCGAGCTCGCGCAGATCGAGCCCGACCGCCTCCTTGGCCGTCTCCTTGGTCGTGCGCTCGACGATGGTCCACGCGTCCAGTTTGGAGAGCGGGACTGAGCGCCGGGCCATCGCTGTCTTGTGCTCAACAGAAGCTGCTGCTGTTCAACACAACGCGCATTCGCTCCGGACCCCCAAGCACGAGAGCCACTATCACTATGGACGGAGGTGTGGCCGACACAGCCCGTGCCAACACAAAGAACTCGTGTGAACACAAGCCGTTAATCGGCAAGTCGTGGGGGAAGGAAGCGCCGGACTAGCATCTGCGCCAGTCCGATGCCCCACTTCCCCCGAATGTATAGTAGAGGTACCAATAGGACCGCTGTTCGCGGCAGCCACAGCTGCTGCAGCACGCACGCGCGAGCGCCGCGGCGGCGTAAGCCCCGCGAGCCGAAATGCCGAATCCACACTCGCCGCTCGTACCCTATTCGAGGGGGGGGGCCGTGTAGTCTTCAGGGGGCTTTTACGGGAAGCATTTTGCTCAAACGGCCTTCCCTACAGTGTTTCGTTTTTCCACTTGGAGATTGCCCGATCACCCAAAAAGGCGGGAATTGAAGTTACACACCAAAATGCGGACCCCAGCGCTCGTCGTCGCGCTGGCGGCGGCCGCCGCCGCCGCGGCGGGCCCCGAGACGGCGGTCATTCGCTCGGGCGTTCCTTGGTACGACACGGACGGCAATCGCGTGTTTGCTGGCGGCGCGAACATGTACGTCGAGGGCGGCGTCTACTACCTGATCGGCGAGGGCAAGAAGGTGCTCAGCGGGGTGAGTATGAGCTGGGGGGGGGGGGTGCCCGCAGCTGCAGAGTGTGGCTCAGCACACAGGCTGCGCGCTCCGCCGCCCTCCACGCAGCAGCGGCCCATTGTCGCCCCCACCCAACACCCGCGCCCGCCTGCGCAGGACATCTCCGCGTGCTTCAATCTGTTCAGCAGCACGGACCTTCAGGCCTGGAAGTTCGAAGGCTGCGCGCTCAACAACAGGTGCGGGCCCTGCCCGGCCGCCCCGCGCCGCGCTCGCGCCGCCGCAAGCCCGCCCCGCGCGCACGCCCCCTGTCCACTGGCCGTCTTGACCTCGCGTCCGCGCGGCGCCGCCACCCACCCGCGCTCTGCAGTGACATTCTGGCACCTCCGCCCTTCGACAAGGAGCCGTACTACCGCATGGAGCGCCCGAAGCTCATGCGCAACCCGACGACGAAGAAGTACTTGCTGTGGTTTCACTGCGACACGGACGGCTTCGCCATGCGCTCCGTGGGCGTGCTCACGGCGGACGCGGTCACGGGCCCGTTCAAGTTTGTGACGCCCTGCTTCCGCCCCGATGGCCAGGACTCGTACGACATGGGCACGTTCTACGACGACCCGGCGCTCGGCGGCGACGGCCACGCGTACCTCATTCGGTCGGTGGGCAACAAGTACGCGGGGATCTCGCAGCTGACGGCCGACTGGACGGGCACGACCCCCGCGGGGATCGTGTCGGCGGGCCCCGACATGGAGGGCCAGGCGCTCATGCGCGACGTCAACGGCACGCTGCACGCGGCGGGCTCGCACCTCACCGGGTGGGCCTCCAACGCGGCGCAGTTCGTCACGTCACCCAACGCGAGCCTCGTGGGCGCGCAGTGGGTCAACAACTACAACCCGAGTTCATCTTCCAACACGTACGACTCCCAGTCCACGTTCATCTTCCCGTTCGTGCACGCCGACGGCCACGTCACGCACATCTGGATGGCGGACCGGTGGAACGAGAACGGCCCGGGCGGGCTGGACAACATGACGGCCATCTGGCTGCCGCTGCTGCCGCCGTCGGGCCCCGCGCCCGCGACGCCCGCGCGGGGCTGGGTGTTTGTGCTCGACATTTGCCTCACGGCGCCCGCGTTCCTTCTGTCGCCGAGCGACGCGTCCGTCACGCACGTGACGACGGGGCTGTGCGTCTCGCAGTCGCCCGACGGCGCCAACCGCGGCGCGCTGGAGCTGGCGGCGTGCAGCGCGGCCGACCCGCTGCAGCGCTGGCACGCGGCCGGCGGCGGCTCGGGCGCCGTCACGTCGACGCCCCACGCGAGGGACGCTGGGTGCGTGTCGTGGAACGTCGCCAACCAGCAGCTCGTGGCGGGCAACCCGATCATCGCGTACGCGTGCGGGTCGCCGCCCGCGTGGAACGAGGCGTTCGAGCTGCCCGCGGCGGGCGCGCCGGGGCTCGTGACGGCCGACGACGGCAACGGCAACCCCAGCACGCTGTGCGCGGCGGTCGTGCCGCCCACCAACCCGTCGAAGTGGACGCTTCCGTGGTTTGACGCGTGGAGCCTCAAGGACTTTTGAGGGGGAAGGAGGGGGGGGGGCGCTTTGATCTAGATCAGATCTATAGATTAGGGTTTTCTAACGTTTAAATGTTTAGGAGTCGGCGAGGGAGTCAGACGTCGTGTCTTGACAGATTGAGTCATTAAACAAGACGGCGCGGTCTCGTGTGCTACGTGCACTGTACTTCTCCTTCTATAATAGCGAAATGGTCGCCTCGCCGGCCACAGCGCGCGAGCAAATAATTCCTAGGAACACAGGAGCTTCGCCTGTGGCTACGCAGGGCGCTCTGGCGCAAAGTCTCTCAGAGAGAGACTTGCCCTTGCTTGGCGAGATGGCTGATGAGGTGCATTGAGCGCACGTGCCTTGCAGTCTGTTGAACGAGTGCCTGAGGGCCGTGCACGCGTGTGCACGCGCGCGAAGCAGCAGCTGCGCGCGAAGCCTTGCCGCACCACAGCACCCTCTCTCGCTCACTGTCGTCTCTCTGCGCTCGTCTATGCCTCGCAGCACCGTGACAAGCGATCGCGCGTGTCGAGCTCCTTCGTGCTCAATCCGATGGACGAGGCTATGCAGCGCAAGGTCCGCGCCAGACACGGCCTCTCAGAGCTGCAGCCACTGCGTGCAACCACCATGCCGGCCCGCCGGTCACCACCCTCCCAGCCTATCCTCGAGCTCACGCCCCCGCCCCTCGTGCTTCCTCACTTCCGCGCGCGCAGTGCGACGCGCTGGTGAAGAGCCTCATGAAGCGCAGCCAGGGCGTGCATTTCAGCCGGCCTGTCGAGTGGAAGAAGTTCGGGCTCGTCGACTACCCCAAGCTGATCAAGGAGCCTATGGACCTGGGCACTGTGTCAGAAAACCTGCAAAAGCCGCACTACGAGCGCCTTGAGAGCTTCATCAATGACGTGCGCCTCGTGTGGAAGAACGCCTTCATCTTCAACGCGCCCGACTCGATGTACTTCAAGGCGGCCAAAACGCTCTCCGACGTCTTCGAGAAGCGGTGCGAGGACCTCGAGAAGGAGGCAGAGTCGGTCAACGCGCCCGATATTGGCTCTATGGAGCGCTGCCAGCTGCTGCTCGAGGACATGCGCAAGAACCCCTTCTCCGAGTGGTTCCGCGAGCCACTCGACCACGTCGCGCTCCAGCTGCACGACTACCCGCAGGTCATCTCTCAGCCGATGGACCTCGGCACCGTCCACAAGAAGATGGAGCGCTCACAGTACATGTCAGTTGAGGACTTTGCGCACGACGTGCGGCTAATTTGGCAGAACGCGATCACGTACAACTCGGCGCAGTCGTTCATCGGCGTCGTCGCGGGCATCCTCGCCGCCATCTTCGACCGCCGCTTTGCTTTGATTACGCGCTCCGCCACCGCAGACCCGGGTCGTCCCCTCCCCGATCGGCCAGGATGGCCCACCTTTCAGCAGAAGAAGAAATTTTACGACCTTTGCACGCGGCTGACGCTCGCGGACCTGAACCAGATGGTCAGCCTAGTGCAGCGGGGGTGCCAGGCGGCGGTGCAGCAGTGCGGCGACAAGGAGGTCGAGGTGGACGTGGACGAGCTCGACATGGAGACGTTCCAGAATGTGCTGAAATGGGCGAATAGCAAGACCAAGTCCGCGCAACAGCCCAAGTCCGAGGCCGGCGCCTCATAATAGAGAGGGGTTGCTGCCGCACGGCGCCAGGAGTCAAATAAGTGCGCCCGGGGATTCGATCCTCGGCGCCGTTGAGGGCGCCGGCGAGGGCCGCAGCAAGCGAGGCCCTCAGGTGAGAAGTCCAGGATGACAGCACGACCGCAACGCGCGCGCTCACGCACCAAGGCTTGCGACGAGGCGATTAAGGGCCGGGGCAGGCGAAGCTCGCTCTGGAAGAAAGTGTCAACGTGCCCTAGTTGTACACGTCCCCAGCCCCATGTGCCATGTGCAAGCACCACCGGTCGCCGATCCCTGTGCAAAAGTGATATCGCGACGGTAGTGTTGCTCCGTGCAGAGTGTGCCGCCACCAGGACCAGCATGATCCACATGTGTTTGCGCCCAGGCCAAATATGTGCCGGGCATTATAGGCATGTGGTTCGGTAAGAATCACTTGAACTTCGATCAGGAAAAGACCTTCCAGCATCTGAGATGATTTACTGTTCACAGTGAACACTTTTTCATGGCTCCGGCACTGCTCCGGCGATTGCTCCCGGCGACAAAAAAGCGAGTGCCTCCGCTCCGCAACGCATGTCCATCGCCTCCTTCTTCAAGCCAAGCGCGTCGTCCGAGAAGAAGCGCCCACGCGACGAAGAGGACAGCGTAGTTGGAGGTGGCACCAGCGATGGCAACATTGCTGAGAAGCCACCTGTACGAAGCTATGTCACCTGGAACGCCAATAGTCTCCTGCAGCGTGTGGAGCTAGACGCGTCGGCCGTGAGAAAGTTCCTCATGGAGCATGCTCCAGACGTCGTATTCATCTCTGAGGTCCGGATGCCGGCTGCAGGGCCGCCTGGCTGCAAAAAGGGCGATGGTAAGCCGCGGACCCAGTCTGAGATGGCGCGCGGGACGCCCGCACAGTCCAAGGAAGCAGACGCCATTGCCGACTTCGTGCGCTCGGCCGGCTACCGGGCGTACTGGTCGCTCGCCGAGTACAAATACTCGGGCTGCGGCCTGCTCGTGCGCAAGGACCGCGCGCAGCCACTCGAGGTGCGCTACAGCCTCGATGCAGCTGCGCCAGCCGGACGGCACCATCCGGAGGGCCGCGTCATACTCGCGCACTTCGCGCACCTTGAGCTTCTCGGCACGTACGTGCCCAACAACGGCAGTAACGAGGCTTCATTTGAGCGGCGGCGACAGTGGGAGGTGGAGCTGGACTCGCTGCTTCTCGCGCCGCGCGAACGTCCTCTCGTATGGATCGGCGACCTCAACGTCGCCGCAGGCTGGCACGACGTTGGACCGGACCCCAGTTGGTTCCGAAACCAGAATGGCACGGACGCGGCGCATCCGGACGACCGCGGCCAGCCCGGCTTCACGGCCAACGAGCAGGCGCGCTTCGCCCGTACGCTCGAGCGCGCTCGCATGATTGACGCCTATCGGTGCTTGTGGCCCGAACCCGACTGGCAACGCGACGTCACTTGGCGCGGCGCACCGGGCGTCAACATTCCCGCCGAAGGGCGGTACTACAACAAGGGCATGCGAATCGACTACTGCATCGTGCCGAGGGAGGGCGTGCGCGTGGTGCGCGCGCTCGTGTGCGGCCGCGGCGCCTCGCGTGAGGGGTTCCTAGGCTCGGACCACTGCCCGCTCCTCGTCGAGCTTGACCTTGTCCTTGAGGCTGGCTCGGCTGAGCCGCAGCCCGGCGCCGCGCCGCAGCCCGGCGCGGACAGCGCGCTACGTGATGTCCCCCACGAGTGAGGACGAGAGGGCAGACACACAGCATATGATATGCCATATGAGCCGCGCGGACGATTATAACTTTATAAGCGCGCGGTTTCGATATGTCCGGGCGACACGGACGTTCGGTCGTTACCCCGCGCATGATATTGATGATAACGATTGTCGTATACGCGCCTCAGCGCGCGACCGCGTTTTCGCACAAAGAACGATTTCCAGCGTGAGCGGCGCGTGATCTCGATCGTCGATGCAGCTGGATCCGGACGTGACCGGCTTATAAGGATTATATGAATATGTGCTTTCTTATGAGGGCCGCGGTCGTGGTCAGAGGTCACGTCTCACGAACGCATATATGACCTGGGATTCATACCTAGCGCGCCTGGGCGCGACACACATTTGAGGCCCCGCCCCCGGTACGCCCCCGGGCAGCTGCACTTGACGTTGACCTCACACACTAATCACTAACTCGCCTGGAACGCCGTCCGTCCGTCCGAACCTCCGGATGTAAACACACCAGTAACACTACGGGGTGAATGTGCATGCACAGCGCTCGGGCGCACCCCACCTACCCAGAATGCACGTAATCCTGTCACGGTCTGGGCACAGCCACGGCCGTGCCCAATCTTGCCCTCGATTCGCTGTGCCGCGGCACGTCGTTCCCTCACGACCTGTCCTTCTTGGTAGCCGGCTCGGCCACCTGCACAATCTCCGCGGCGACCATCGGGCCGACGGCGACAATCTTGGCCTGGTTCGGCTGCACGACGACCACTTGGCGAGTGCGCCGGCCGCAGAGCAGCCGGGTGAGCGAGCGCGCGACGAGGAAGGTGAGAAGGAAGAGGAGCGTGAAGACGAGCAGGCAGTGAGCACGGGGAGGCATGCCGTCATCCTCCTCGATCTCGACAGTGACCGTGCTCGGCTCGATGACGTAATCCACCGGCGGTGGCACGGTGTGCACGTGCACGGCCGGGTGCGGTGCGGGGGCGGGGGGCGGCATGCCAATCAGCCGCCCCCCAGTCATCTGGTGCACGTAGCACTGGCAGTCGTGCGAGAGCTGCTCGAGATGGCGCACGAGGCACTCGACGCCGCCGTCGAGGCGCGTGTGGTCCTGGAGCTCGCGCTGGCAGACGGGCTCGCGCTCGCACGGGTGGCGCGGCGGCGGGCGGGGCTGGTAGCGCGGCTGGCGCGGCTCCGGCTCGAACAGGGTCTCGAACAAGGGGCCATCACCACCCGAGAGGAAGTCCTCGAGCATCGGTATAAACGAGCCGCTGAGCTCGAGGCGAGGGGCGTGCATCGCCGAGCGTGGCCCCGTCGCAGACGGACCGAAGATGTGCGCGAGGCCGATCGGGCCGCTCATGCGCTGCACGTGGCCGTCGGCCGAAGTTGACTCCATCGTGAAGAAGCCGTAGCTGCCCGTGGATGAGTGGCGTGGCTGCTCGAGCGGCTCCGGCGACGCCTCGGGCTCGCTCAGGAGGAGGGAGGCGCATGCCGGGACGAGCGACTCTGCGCTGCGCATCAGGCACGCCGTGTCCGAGCAGTGGAGGCGGCGCAGGTCCTGCGAGAGGGTGGGGGGGGGGGTTACGTTGGATTTGCGTTGCGTGATGAGGGGGTGGCCGCGTAGGCGGATTCTGAGGGGCCGGGGTGGCGAGTGCCGCGCGCCAGGGCTTATAGCGTACCTCAGCGCACGGGTTTGCCGGGCGCGGGGGCAGGCGCATGTCGCGCTCGATGCTGGCAACCAGGGAGTTGAACAGGTCCGGCAGCCGAGGCCCAGCACCGACCGGAATGAAGAGCTGGCCCATGAGAGCCAGCGAGGGGAGAACGAGCATGTCCCCTGAGAGCGGAGGAGGATTTGGACGTAATCGTATGCTGTCAGGCGGATTTCAGGGAGACGAGAGAATGGCGATCGCCGTCAGGGAGGGGCCCTGCATTGCCTGTCTAGATCTTGGACGGCTCCTCAGAAACTCGATTGGCCTGCAATCAGCGTCTCGATGGACGAACGACGAATCAACGCCGAGGAAAAATCTTCAAAGCTGAAAAGTCAAGCCCCAGGGCGATTAGAGGCCCGGCCTCTCGCCGACGGCGCGGAGGCGTCCAGCAGGGAGCCCATGCTAACTTTCCGGCCTCTCGCGCGTGCGGTATCGGGTATGCCTCCGAGGTCAGACTCAGAGAGTCACTCACTCAGCGATCTCGTCTCTCTGCGCACTGCGAGCTGCGCGCGCGCCGACCACACGACGCAAAGCACTCCTCCACTCACAGAATGCGTGGGCATCTCGAACGCGCGCAAGCTCGTCTCATAAGCATAAGCTCGTCGTCCTCCCGCCGCCGCGAGAGAGCGGGAGACGATCGAGGGAGACGAAGCTCTCATGATAAAGCCCTCGAGCTCCTCCTCCACCAGCGGCGGGCATGGCCGCCGCACATGCCGCCTCATGCCACCTCCACCGCGAACGCGTCGCACGCCTTCTGCAGCGTGACCAGCTCGCTCTTGTACCCTTCGATCTTCGCGGCGTCCTCGTCGATGGTCGCCTGCGGGCACTTTTCATAGTACGAGGGCGCGGCCACCTTTTTGAGCACCTTGTCCAGAAACCCCTGCACGCTCGCGATCTCCTTCTTGAGCCGCTGCACCTCTTTAGAGAAGTCGACCACACCCTTGAGGAAGATGTGCACCTCGGTGTCGCGGTCGAGCACCTCCATGGCGCATCCGGCGGGCGGCGCCTCCCCATCGGGTACCACCTTGATCGCCTCGGGCGCTGGCGACTTGGACGAGCGCGCGAGCGAGCAAAGGGTATCGTTCTGCGACACGACGAGCGCCGCGACCGAGGGCTGCCGGCACACGACGTAGATGAGCGGCGCGTGCTTCTCGAGCGCGCCCTTGAGGTACAGTGCACGCAGCGCGCGGATGGCGCCGCCGATCTTCATCAGCGTCTCCATCGTCTCCTCCGCGGCCGCCGAGCGCAGAGCGCCGACGGCGTCGGCTGGCTCGGGGTATTTGGCGAGCATGACGGTGCTGCGCGGCTGGCCGCAGAGCAGCGCGAGGCGGTGGTAGAGCTCCTCGGTGACCATCGGCATGAACGGGTGGAGCAGCCGCAGGCCGTAGCTTAGGCACGCGTGCAGGACCGTCTGTGTCGCATGCTTCGTGGCGGCATTGGCCGGCTCGGCGCTGTCGAGCTGCATCACCGGCTTGATCGCCTCCAGGTACACGTCGCACAGGCAGTTGTACCAGAAGGCGTAGATTGCCTCGGCCGCGAGTGAGATCTGGTAGTCCTTGAGCAGCTTGTCCATCGTCTCGACGGTCTTGGCGAGCTTGGAGAGGATCCACTTGTCGGGGAGGGCGCCCAGCTCGGCGCTCAGCGGCAGCGGCGTGAAGATCGCGCCGTCCGTGCCGAGGTACAGGAAGGCGAAGCGCGTCGCGTTCCACAACTTGTTGCAGAACTTGGAGTAGCCGGCGACGGCCTGCACGTCGAGGTTGATGTCGCGGCCGACGCCCACGTGCGCGAGCAGCCCGAAACGAAGAGCATCCGATCCGCACTCGGGGATGCCCTGGGGATACTCCTTTTGGTTCATCTCCTCGGCCTTGGCCACCTCGGCCTCGGCGAGATTGCCCTCGCGGAGCTTGGCGCACAGGGCGTCGAGGGAAACGCCTTCGATGACCTCTAGAGGATCGATGACGTTGCCGAGCGACTTGGACATCTTGCGCCCGTACTTATCGCGCACCATCGAGTGCAGGTACACGGTGGTGAACGGCAGCTTGTTCGTGAGCTGCAGCGAGCACATGACCATCCGCGCGACCCAGAAGAAGAGGATGTCTTGGCCCGTCTCCAGCAGCGACGTCGGGTGCCATGCCTGCAAATCGGCCGACGATTGGTCGGGCCAGCCGAGGCACGAAAAGGGGAACAGGCCCGACGAGAACCACGTGTCGAGCACGTCCTCGTCTTGCGTGAGCGTGAGCTGCTCCGGCCGGCAGCCATGCTCTTTGAGTGCTGCCTCGCGCGCCTCCGCCTCGGTCGCCGCCACGTGTACGCCCACGTCGACGCCGTCGACCTTGGCAAAGTACGCTGGGATGCGGTGGCCCCACCAGAGCTGGCGCGAGACGCACCAGTCCTGGATGTTGTCAAGGAAGTGGAACCACACCTTCTCCGCCTCCTTGGGCAGGATGGTCAGCTCGCCGTTGCGCACTGCGTCCGCGGCGCGCTTTGCCATCCCGGTGCAATCGACCCACCACTGGGGCTTGAGGACTGGCTCGATGATGTCACCAGTTCGGCTGCAGATGGGGATGGTCATTGCGTTATCCTGCTCGCCGCGGAAGAGCCCAAGATCCTTGAGCGCCTTGAGCACAGCCACGCGCGCGTCGAAGCGCATCATGCCCTCAAACTGTCCGCAATTGGCCGCCATCTGACCCTCATCAGTGAAGATCGTGATCTCCTCGAGGCCGTTACGGCGGCCGCACTTGAAATCATTCGGGTCGTGCGCCGGCGTGACCTTGACCGCGCCCGTCCCGAAGCTCATGTCGACGAGCACCGCGTCCGTCACGATCGGGATCTTGCGTGGCACGAAGGGATGAACGAGGAAGCGTCCGTGGAGCTGCTTGTACCGGGGATCGTCTGGGTGAACTGCCACCGCGGTGTCGCCGAGCATCGTCTCGGGACGCGTCGTCGCGACGACCACTTCCTCGTCCGAGCCCTCGACCTTGTACGCAAACGACCAGATCACGCCAAAGACATACGAATCGAACTTGTGGCCGGGCACCTTCCTCTTGGTGCGCTTGGTGATCGGCTCCTGGTCAACCTCCAGATTGGAGATGACCGACTGCAGCGCGCAGCACCAGTTGGTGAGGCGCACGTCGCGGTAGATGACCTTGTCCTTGTGGAACTGCAGGAACGCCGCCTGCACCGAGCGCGCGCGCGGCGGGTCCATTGTGAACACCTCGCGTGACCAGTCGAGCGAGCAGCCCATCCGACGCATCTGGCTATAGATTTTGTTGCCGTACTTGTCCTTCCACTCGTACACCTTGGCGACGAAGGCCTCGCGCCCCATCTCGTGCCGGTTCGGCTGCCCGCTCTTCTTGAGCAGCTTCTCGACCACCACCTGCGTCGCGATGCCTGCGTGGTCCGTGCCAGGGATCCAAAGCACGTTGTAGCCTCTCATGCGGTGCCACCGGCAGAGCAGGTCCTGCACGGCCACGGTGAGCGCGTGGCCCAGGTGGAGCGCGCCGGTGACGTTGGGTGGCGGCAGGCAGATGGAAAACTTCGGCCGGTTGTCCTCTGGGTCGCTCGACGCCAGGTAGTACCCGGATGCCTCCCACCAATCATTCCAAGACGCCTCGACGGCATGCGGCTTGTAGCTTGGCTCCATCGGCTCGGACATGCTCTTGCACTCGCCTTTGGGCGTCGGGTTGACGTAGGCACGCGCCGCAGCGGACGGGTCGAGGTCTGGGTCCTTCTCCTTCTTTTTCGGTGCCATGATGTGATCTTCGTCCGATGAGGAAGAACGTGGCTCCCTCCGCGCGCTATTCCGCAAGACTCATGGCAAAGATACACACATCGTGAAGAATACGCCGTGCACGCTCTCCTCGAATCGGTGCGATCATCGAGGTCGTGGGCGCAGAAATCTCTGTAATTTTTTTACTTGTTCACTGACTGTTCACACAACGTGTTTTTGCGCATGCAGTCCATCCTCCTCGCCTTCAGCAGACGAGACGAGGAGGCGCGGCTGAGCCTCACATTAAGTCATGATCACGCAGGCTTGCTGGGCTCGGCTGCGTTTGTTGGAAAGCGGGTGCTTTTCATCGGCAACAGCCTCACCTATTGGGCTGGCGGACAAGACGTGCTATGGCGAGAGTGGGGATTCGACGCTCACGAGGAGACTGTGCCGGGTGCGACATTAGCCCAAATCTGGAAGATTGGAGAGGTACAGAAGCAGATCCGCGATGGCGCATGGGATGTCGTCGTTCTGCAAGACGACCCGCCCGAGTACAAGACGAGCCGCTCTGATTCACGCGAGCGATGGGTCGCCATCCATGAGCAGTTTGAGCGCGCGGTGGCCAAGTTTATCGCCGCCATCCGTGAAGCCGGTGCGGTGCCGGTGGTCTTCATGACGCATGCCTACCGCCGCCTTGCGCACACAAGCCTTCTTGACATTTGCATGGCGCACAAGCTCGTGGAACAGGCTCACAAAGTGGCGATTGCACCTGCCGGTCTCGCACACCAGCTGGCCTTCGAGCGTGATGAGAGCTGCCCTCTGCTCGATCCCGATGAGGAGCACCCGACCATTGCAGGTCGATGGCTCAACGCTGTGACCATTGGCGCGGTCATGCTGGGTGCTGAACGTGCCTGCCACTTGCCTGCTGGCAGCAGTGCGCTTGGCGATGAGGAGCAAGACTTCCTTCGCGAGGCTGCCATGGATGCTCTGCGAGACTGGGACCTGTTCCCAATCCCCTGCTTCCCGGCCAAAACGGAAGTCAAGTCAAGTCAACACTTGACTTGACTTACACGGAATCGTCTCCTCTTTGAATTTGTGGACGGCGCGCCCCAGCGAATTTGTGAACCAGTGTCTTCTATAATGCACTCTCATATCTCAGAGAGCCGCGACCCAAATCACCTCACGCGGGGCCGCGCTCCTGTGGGTCAAGTGCCTTGACTTGAGGGAACTCATTAAAATGTGTTGAACTGCTACCGGTACGGTAAGTCAATGGCGGCAATTCCACTGGCCGACGCGCCCACGGACGACGGTGGCGACGACGACGACGACGACGACGACGACAATGACGAGTGCACCTTTCATCGATGGCCGCTGCCGCACCTGCGCCGGCAGCTGCTCGAGAGCCGCACGGCTCTCAGCCGCTGCGAGGCCCGCGTGATCGCCTCAGCACGCGCCGCGGCGACGGCGCAAGAGTCACTCGGCGATGTGCAGCGCAAGCGCGCGACGATGAAGGTACAGATGGAAGTGCTCCACCGCGAACTCATCCGCGCCGAGCAGGATGCGGCCGACCTTGTCGGTCCGGTGGGTGACCGCCTCGTCAGCGCCAAGAAAGAGGCGGGGCGTGACCGAGAGCGGCGGGAGGCGGCGGAGGCTGCCCGCAATGAGGCCGAGATGGCTCGCGACGCGGCACGTAGCATGGTCGCCGAGGCGCTCGCCAAGGGTGAGGAGGCTCTGGCCAAGGCGCGTGGCGAGCACTCCGCGGCGCTGCTTGAGGCGCGGGCCGCAGCGCATGCGCAGGGCGAGGCCGCGTTGGCGGAGTTGCGAGCGCAGCACGAGGCAACACTGGCCGACGAGCGCACGCGGCACGAAGCGGCGCGCGCAGCGTGGCGTGAGCCCGCGGAGGCACTCAAGCAAGAAGCTATCGCGGCGCGCCTGGCGGCGGCCGCCGAGCGCGACAAGGCAGAGGCGAAGCTCGCGAAGGCGGAAGTGGAGCATGCAGAGGCGACTGCCATCACGCGCGAGGCGAAAGAGGTGGCCGAGGCGATGGAGGCACAGCTCGATCTCGCACGTGCCTCCGCCGCGCGCGAGTGCGAGCGTCGGCTGGCTGCCGAAGCGGCGCGCGACGAGGCAGCGGCGGCGCTGGCAGAGAGCGGCGTGCGAACGCGCCAGGCGCTCAGCCGCTTCAAGAGCCGACTCGAGAGCTTGCAGTACGAGCTGAGCAGCCGCGCGACACGCGTGGCGGAGCGTTTCGAGCGGCTGAGTCGGCTTGCCGAGACGCTCCGCCGCGAGGCCTTCTCCATCGACGGGGGGCTGGGGGGCGGCCAAGGCGTCGGGAGTGTAGGGCGGCTCGCTTTGGTGATTCATGAGCTCCAGCAGGAGATAGGGGCAGCGGCCCTCGAGTCGGCGACTGTGGTGGAGCCGCCGGACGACGTGGCGCACGATACGGCTGGTGGTGGACTCACGCCTGCTGGCACCGGCTTCGTACCGGTCGCGATGGCACCGACGAGCCCGCTCCCACGCCCATTGTGGCCAGGTACGCCATCATCGCTTGCACCCAGTGCTGAGCCGTCGTCGGGTTTCGCTGGGCGCGGGCGGCACGGCACTGAGTGGGGCGACGACGCAGGCTCTAGTGCACGTGACGTCGGTGGTGCCTTTGCAGGCGTGGCCGTTGCGGAGGCGAGCGCCATGCCGAGCTCTCGGCGATGCGCCAGCGGCAGCAGCGGTGATGACAGCGGCGGCGGCGGCGGCGGCGGCGGCGGCGGCCTTGCGAGTGCCTCCAGGCCCGAGCGCAAGAGCGAGCGCAAGAGCGAGCGCAAGAGCCTGCTGCCTCGCGGCGGCGCGTCTGCACTCGCAAGCACGGCGGGTGCGGCCGGGACGTCGTCAGAGTACAAGATAACCATGGTTCAGGGGACGCAGTCGGAGGTGCGCTGGCTGCGGCGCGAGCTTCGTGAGGCGCGGGACGAGCTGCACAGCGTGAGCGGGCAGCAGCAGCGCACTCAGAGCCTGATCGCCAAGTACCAGCAAACGATCGTCGGGCTGCAGGCGGCGCAGAGTGAGCGCGAGATGGTGTACGATCAGCAGCTACGCGCGGCTATGGCTGAGGCGACGAGTGAGTGGACGAGGCGCGTGAACGAGGCGCAGGCGGCCGTTCGGTCCGAGCTCGAGGTGGAGATGGCGCGCAGGCTCACCCACGCAGAGAAGCAGCATGCCAAGGCCCTCGAAAAGCAGCAGGCGGAGGCCGAGCGTCGAGCCGAGCGTATGGCGGAAGAGCATCGGCGCGAGCTCGAGATGCGAGCTCGCGAGCTCGAGAGGCGAGATCGCGAGCTCGAGCAGCTGCACCAGCAGCACGAGGCCGGCGTGCAGCGCGCCACCGCGGCGCTTGCGGAGCAGCAACGGGCCTTGGCGGAGGCGCGGGCGGAAGCGCAGCGGCAACAACCGCCCCCGCCATCGCCGCACAAGCGACCGCTCCCAACGCAGGCGGCGGCGGCGCCGCCGCCACCGGCGCAGCGTCCCACTCCCCCTCCGGATCGATCGCCGTGGGCGCGGTCTACAACCGTAGTTGAGCCCTCCCAAGCAGTGCAGCCACCTCCCACGATCATCTCCACTGTGATCTCCGCTGCTGGCCTACACGCTGCACCAAGGCGAGGCGCGGTCGCCGCCATGCCCAGCGTGCGAACCGACGAGTCCTCTTCGTGGGGAGACGGCGCCGTGGTGAGCACTTGCATGCAAGGTGTGCGAGCCGACGAGTCTTCTTCGTATACGGAGCAACCTCCTTGGAAGGCAGTGCGCACCTCGGATGCGAACGAGCCACCCGCCCACGGCAGCACTGGCCATGCGGCATGCCCAGGCACTGGCACGTATGCGGGCATGGGCGCAGGCGCCGCGGCCAGCCGCCGTACGGAGGACGACGAGGAGCGAAGCACCAAGGGCGGAACACGGATTCTCTTTCCGCCCTCTTTCCTCTTGCCGGCCGTGCCGCCCTCTCAGCCACCGCCGCATCTACCGACCTTCATTCAGCCAGCACCGAAGCCGCCGCTACCTACGCAGGCCCAGCCTCAACAGCCCCATCACATGCCCCAGCCAGAGCCTCAACAGTCCGGCGGCTCGACGTTTGTCGACGAGCTCGCCGCCCTAGACGCCGAGATGCGCGCGCTCAATGCGAGCATCGACCAGGTGGCCACGCGCTTTGGCGAGGTGCGGGGCGACTAGGTGTTTGAGAACGGGGGGACGCTTGACGAAGCCGCGGTCACGACACCGCACGCACTAGACATGGCACCAGACCGAGGGGTGCAACGCGCGCGCCGCCAAGCGCCCGCCCCCAGCACCCCAACTGTTAGGACGGCGGGGGACGTTCCCACACAAGGGTGCTTGGTGCGCGAAGCCGAAGGCGTCTCGACGCCGAGTGGTCGCGTCTCGGGCTTTTCAGGTATAGTAAGATGTAACCGGGCCACGAACCGGCCACACACCCAGAACACACCCAGTCACCAAAGCCACCGCGCCCGCGATTGCGAACGTATATAAAAATGGACAACGTCATTGACGTCAACCTTGGCGGGATGGTGGTTGGTGGATTCCTATATATACGACTTCGCCTGCTCGGTCTTGGCGGCCCGGATGCGGATCTATTTTTGAACCTCGCCTTCGGGTCTTGGGCTCGCAGAGGGTGACTCAATTCGTTTCGACATGCTGCACGATGCCAAGTATGCAGTACACCGCAACCAGCGGCAGCGCGTGCCAGCCGCAATGCCACAATAGAATTGTCTCGCACTTGACGTCAGGACTGCGCGCGGCTCGGGCACCCATGAGCTTGGACGTGATGGCCATCACCACGCCGAGCGTCCACGTGTGTTTGAGTTCCTCAGGCAATGTGAAGACGCCCAGCGCCATGCGGCTGCAGATCACAGGCCCTACCATCACGGTGAGTGTGGATGCGAGCAGAGGGTCAATCAACTTCCATATGCGCGCCTCAGCATCATGGCGGCCCCACATGGCCACATCGCTTTGGTAGGAAAGGAATCCTTGCACGAACAGACCCGCACCAACAGCGCGCCACCAGAATCCCTCGTCGCACGCGCGCATCTGCTCGGCGAAGATGATCAGCAGCGCGCCCACAACTGAATATCCCCACGAAGACGCGCGATAGAAGATGGGAAGCGGCCGGTTGGAAAAGATCACGGGCCGCCACTCTGCGCGATCGGCGCCGGCGGGTGAAAGGAAGATAGACGTCGCGCTTTCGATGGCGCGAGTGAGGAAGAAAGGTGGCATTGATTCAGCATTGATTCAGCAAAGTGACCAAAAGTGTCAAGTCAAGGCAAGTGAAAGCAAGTCGATACCAAATCTTGGAGGCGTGAATAAGTAGTGCCAAAAGTGCGGAAAGGAGCGTGTGTGCGAGCGGGGTGCAGTAAATATGTTCGATTACAATTATATTGGCCCTGTGATGACTACATCGGAGTTGGCATCCCATCACCGCCCATCGCCTTGCTGCCCACGTGCTCGTGCGGGTACGAGCGACATCCCGGGCGGCCGCAGTACGAGCCCGGCCCGTCGTCGTCGTTGTCGTCGTCGTCGTCGTCGGCGGCGGCGGCTGCTCTGGCAGCGGCGGTGGCGACCTCGGCAAGCCGCACACGCTCATTGGCGAGCCATCGGCTTATGAGCGCGCGGATAGCCTCCGGCTCGCGGTGCTCCCCGAGCGTATCGCACACGCCGCTCACAACACCGCGCTCGACGACCAGGAGCACTGGGAGCTTGCACACGAAGGGCAAAAAGTCGGGCGGCTGGCCGCCAGAGCAGCTCAAATCGGTCACGAGGCGCGCGAAGGGCAGCTCGGGTGCGGCGCGGCGCAGCGCGTCCTCGACCCACAGGCACGCCTCGGACTCGCCGTCGCCTGCGGCGATGTGTGCGATTACAGGCGAGTCGTCCGTGGGGTCCTCGAGCAACGCCGAGAGTGGCTGGTCCTCACGGAGCCGCACGTGCACGCCCTGGCCTGAGAGGCGCTGCGCAGTCG
Source organism: Chrysochromulina parva (assembly GCA_002887195.1). Lineage (NCBI taxonomy): Eukaryota > Haptophyta > Prymnesiales > Chrysochromulinaceae > Chrysochromulina > Chrysochromulina parva. Next base: position 48,302 of record PJAB01000047.1, read on the forward strand.
TGCCCGCAGTCGCGCGCATCTGCTCGCGCATCTGCTCGAGGCGCGCAGCGCGCATGCGCGCCATGAATGCCTCCTCGTCAGCATCCTCGTCAAAGGAGTCGCTTTCGTCGCCATCTTCTCCGGCGCCGTTGGCCTTCTTCGCGCGGATGGACGGGTCTCCCGCCGCGTCGGTCTCCCCGCTTTCGCCATCAACCTCATCTTCGTCACAGCCGCCACAGCCGTCGCAGCAAGGATCTGGGCACCCGCCAAAATGCGTCGGACGCATGGATCGCCGCATGTTCTCACGTACCTTATGGCCTCGCATGAGCCGATCCTCCGTTATGCGTTTGATCTCGGCCACACGCGCGCGCACCTTCGCCTCCTGCGCGTCCTGCTCCTCGCAGCAAGAGCCATACATGTTGCCGGGAGCGCTTGAGAAAACTCGTGCAGAAGACGCTCCCCCCTTGCTCTTTCTCCGCGAATATATCCGGAAAGCGAAGTTGAAAGAGAGAAGAAGGCTCAGAGCTTACATGAACTGAAACAGACGGGCTCCCAGTGCACAAAAAACTCTCAATTTCTGACGAAGCATTTGACGAAGCATGAGACGGGCGGCGGCTCTGCGGTCGGCCTCTTCGATAAGCCCGTGGACGAGCGAAATGTTGCTGACCATGCTAGCAATCACGGCTACCTTTTACGTGGGAATTCCGCTACGCCCACCGTCTACGCTGCGTGCCCGCTGCGTCATCGCCGCCACGCCCAAGACCGAGCTGGACGAGGCATGCAATGTCGTCCTCACACACACGAACACTGATTTCGACTCGCTCGCCGGCGCGGTCGCACTGGCGAAGCTGTGGAGCATCGAGCGGCCGGAGGTGCCCACGCACGTCGTCATGCCGCGGGGCGTCAACCCACTCGTTGGGCGCTTCCTCGCTTACCACAAGCACCTGCTACCCATCAGAGGCTTTAAGACCATCCGTGCGGTCGACATCGGTGCCATCGGCGTGGTGGATACACAATCGGCCAACCGGCTGGGGCCGGCCGCCGCGTGGCTCGAAAACGCCTCGCACGTTGCCGTGTACGACCACCACTCGTGCGTGGACGGCGACATCAACCCGACGGAGCTCCACCTGGAGCCTGTGGGCTCGGTAACGACGGTGCTCGTTGAGGAACTGCAGAAGCACGCGCACAAGATCAAGCTGAGCGAGACGGAGGCCACGCTGTTCGCGCTGGGCATCCGCGCCGACACGGGCGCTCTCTCGTTCCCGAGCACCACGCCGCGCGACGGACGCGCCCTCGTCTACCTCATGGAGCAAGGCGCCTCACAACTGGCCATCGCCGAGTTTGGGCAGGCGCGCCTCTCCGCCGTGCAGCGCGACCTGCTCGCGAGCGCGATGCGCGACGTGCAGAGCTGCGAGCATGAGGGGCTCAAGGTCGGCACCGTGTGCCTCGACACGGGTCGGGGCTTCGTCACCGGCATGTCCGCCGTGTGCGAGGAGCTCCTTCAACTCCTCTCGTTCGATGCGCTGCTGCTCGGCATCACACACCGAAACGCTAAGCAGCAGTCCTTTCTGTCGCTCATCGGGCGCTGCTCTCCGCGCGCCTCCGCTGTCGACCTGAACGATGTGATGGGACGTTTCAATGGTGGAGGGCATCCTGCAGCCGCAGCAGCCTCCATTCGGCTGGCAGACCCAGCAGACCCACCCGAGGCCGACGGGGCGGCGGGGGCCGAGGAGGCGCCCGCCTCGGCGCCCGCCGGTGCACTGAAGAAGAAGAGAGCACATCTCGCGACAGTCACTGGAGGCGGCGCGGGCGGGGCGGTTGCCGCGACCGCGACCGCCGCCGCTGACGCAGAGCCCGCGGTTGCTGTGGAGGAAGTGGACGAGCTGCCCCGAGCGCTGCCCACCGCGCCACCCTCCGTCGTGGCGGAGGCGCGGTCGTTGCTCAACCGCGCCCTCGAGCATGTGATCTCACAGGTGCCAGAGCAGCCAACGGCTGAGGATCTGATGACGAAGACGGTCTTCAGCTGCTCCCCAGGCGACACGATGGAGGAGGCGATGAAGATGATGAATCGTATCGCGAAGAAGGCTGTGCCAGTCATCGATGATGAGCGCAAGCTAATGGGCATGCTCAAGTTCAGCGACGTCGTCAAGGCCGAGCAGGCGGGCAAGGGGCAGCAGCTAGTCAAGGTGTGGATGCGGCGCGATGTGGTGACCATCGCGCCCGAAGCCAAATTCGACAAGGTGGAGCAGCTGATCATCGACACGGGCTCCGGCCGGCTGCCCGTCACCGACGAGAACGGCGTGCTCCTCGGTCTCGTCACACGCACCGATGTGCTCAGGCAGCATCGTATGTACGGCCGCCTCGGCCGAGGGGCTCGGAGAGTGAGATGACGGAACACAAAAGGCGGCCACACAGCTCCGTTAGCGGGATTTCTATTCGTGGATCGTGCGTTGTAATATCGTTGCTTTCAGAGGCCGGCGCCCGGCGGATGCGTGACGATGCGGGTGTTTAATTTTTATTCGCCTCACACGCGGCAGACGTCTCTGAGCGCAACCAACGGGGAACGGTGTACAAGTGCACGGGCGGGGGGTGGGGCGCGGGCGCGTCGTCGGTCTCTCGTCCGCCATTTGTACCGGTCGGGATTAGGTATACCCGCGCCGTTCGGGGAGCGGTTCGGGGAGCGGACGCCCGCACCCCGGCAAGGCCCTCGCCCGCACGATGCGCGAACCTTGACGCCGAGCGATCACGTGCCGTGAAACCGAAGCGATCACGGCCAAGCACGCCACGTGCCGTGCTTGCCGTGCTTGCCGTGCCGAGCAGCCCCTCGGAAGGTCTCTCCCCGTACGAGCGTACTCGTGCGCTCTCATCAACATCATGCCGGCACGCCACGACGGCGCCCTCCAGAACTGTGGACCTTGCATGCCTCTCCATGGAACTCTCTTAGTGTGGCTCCGCCGGCTGGCGGCGGCTATTGGGCGGTCGGCCCGCATTGGGTTATTGGCTACTGAGCGGTCGGCCCAATAGCCGCCCAATAGCCGCCCAATAGCCGCTAAAGGGCGGTCGGCCCTCACGATCACCGGCCGCGAAGGCTCGGCCGTTTGGCCTGATTCGGCCCGTCATTCTCTGCGAACGAAAAGGGGTCCGCCGCGGCGGCCGCCTTAGGCGCCGCCTTGGGCGCCTCCTTCCTGGATGCTTCGGCCTCGCCCGGCGCCGCCCGCTTGCGCCTGGCCTCCTTGGCGCCGTCAGCTTTAGAGGGTGCTGCGGCGGGCGCTATCGCGGGCGTCTCCTTCGGCGCTGGCAGCGCCTTGAGCGCTTGTGGCGCCGGCGCCGCCTTCTTCTTCGGCGGCGGGGCGGCGGGCTCGGTGGCCGAGGGCGGCATCAGGGTGGCGAGTCCCTCACGTCGCGCGAGGCGTGCCTGCCGCTCGGCTTTCTGCTGCACTGCGTCCGCGCGCGCCTTAGCCTCCTCCTCGTCATCGTCCTCGCTGTCCTCGCTGTCGTCGTCGTCGTCGTCGTCGTCGTCGTCGTCGCCCTCCCCTTCCTCGTCCTCCGTGACCTTCTTCTTCTTCGCCGGCTGCCCGTCGGCGCTCGTCTTCCTTTTCGCGCCCGCCTTGGCAGCGCCCGCCTTGCGTGGCGACGCGCGCCCCGCTGCTTTGCCTTTGCCCGCGCTCGCACTGCCGCTGCCACTGCCGCTGCTCGTCCGCCGCTGCTCGTTGCTGCCGCCGCTCGACGACCTCTTGCCAGTCACGATGAGTGCGCCGCTCACACCGGCGGCCGGGCCGGCGGCCTGCGTGAAGGGCTTCGGCGTGTCCTTGAGGCCGTCAATGAACTGGAAGGCGCTGCCGAGGGGCAGGTGGTCCGCGTCCGCGTGCAACGGATGCCCCTCGCTCGGCCGGAAGAAGAGGAGCGACGGTAATCCGAGTTGGGGCGGCACAGGCGAGACCATCGCATTGCGCGAGCGCTCCGCGCGGAAGTCGATGAGCGCGCGCGCGATGGCGGCGACCATTCGGGTCTGCGGGCCGTTGGGCTCGAGGCGGTCGACAGCCGTGCGCACCTTGGCACACACCTCGCGCAGCAGATCGAAGCTATTGACGCTCTTGGCGAGGCAGCCGTTGATGTAAAAGTCGAGGCAGCGCTGCGCCGTCGGCATCGTGCCGCTCTGCTTGGTCACGCTGCCCTCGCTCTCCTCGTCCTCCTCGTCCTCCTCGGCGTCGAGTGCGCGCTCCTCCATCTCGAAGTCAGGATGGTGTGCGAGCACGTGCACGAGCCACGGCAGTTGAGTCTCGGGCAGGCCGCGCGGATTCTTTTGTCTCTCGGCCGTGCTGCGCCACACCGCGGCCAGGTGGACGAGCCTCTCGCGAGCAAACTGCTGAAGCCCGGGTAGCGGGTCGACCGCCGCGAGGGCTAGCCACGTGATGTACTGCGGCGGCAGGTTCTTGGTACGCGTGCTCAGGTAGCGCGCGGGCGCGCCGAGCTTCGTCTCCTTCTTGTCGGTCTGAAAGCCGCGCATCGCCTCGGCAGCGAGCTTCTTGCCAAAGGCGGCGCGCACCTGCGGGATGCCGTCGTGCATCAGCAGTGCGAGCTTGTGCACGCCCGGTGCCCTGAGCGTGTTCTCCACCTTGTACGGGCACACGCGCAGCAGCTTGAGGAGCGCCTTGCCACACGCGAGTCGCAGCTTGCCATGGGCGATCTCGTCGGCCGCCTCGGCCACGCCTACAGCCCCCTCCGCCTCGAGCGCCATGCTGAGCCGCCGGATCAAATCGAGCAGCCGAGGGAGCGCCAGGGGCGCCGGCGGCGCCGGC
>PJAB01000048.1:0-52838 GCA_002887195.1 Chrysochromulina parva
TGTCAAGGACAAGTACCGCCTCGTCTTCCTCGACCCGGTGACCGGCTGCGCGGTGCGCTGCGGCCCCGACGGCGACGGCTACAAGCTGGAAGTGCCCAAGAAGTGGCTGGTCGAGAACCGTGTGATCATCTCGGCCGCCCTTCACATCGTGAAGAGCTGCGCCATGGCAGGCCGCCTTGCGGGGCTGCCGCTGCCGTCGGCTGCCGGACTGCCGACGCAGGCGGTGTCGAAGGCGGAGGTCGAGGCGCTCAAGACCTTTGAGGCTGTGTATTCGGGCGAGGGCGTTCTCGGAGACGATGCAAGCAGCACGTCATCCTTGGCCTCGCAGTCCACGGCCAAGGCGGTCAAGGCGGCGACGGGCCGGGCGTACAAGCAGCTGCGCAAGATGCTCAAGGAGCAGTGCAAGGATGAGTACCTCGTGCACTGTGAGATGACCAAGGAGAAGGCGCGCGACGGCTCGATCGAGTTCGTGAGCGCCGGCAGCAAGGAACGCTTCCTCCACTTTGGACAGCAGGCCCTCATCTGGAACGACGAGACGCTCAAGCAAAAGGCGGCGGCCAAGGCGACGGCGCTCAAGGAAGTCGAGGCGATGACCACTTCGACCGTCGAGAGGGCGGCTTCGTTAATGAAGCCTGGATCAGGGGCCCTGAACGCCGTGTTCGGCGTGAACGACGAAGAGACCATCGAGACTATTGACATCGAGTCTCGCCTGTCCCCTCGCCGCGCGTCCTTGGACGGTCTTACGTGAGGACGGTTGCGTCCGTATCCTGCGGTGCTGCACACACGATGGCCTTCGTCAGGGAGTCCTCGGAAGGCTCTGGTGAGGTGGTCGTGTACGGCTGGGGTGTTCATGCAGCCGGGCAGCTCGGGCACGCGCCCGATGAGACGCGCGAAGCTTTAGCGAACGAAGGACGGATGGAACACGATTTCTCCGGAATGGGTCATGCTCACCAAGTCGCAACACGCAATTTTGAACGTTTGCTGGACGTACGCGTCGTCGACGACGTGGACGTGGTTTTAATGTGATGTGAGGCCTCATGGTCATGTCCATGCCATTAGTTGCCGGGGGGCGGGGCGGCAATCGGGATTTGGTCTGCTGGTGTCTGCTCCTAAAATCTGCTAACGTGTACGCTCTGATCACTGATGAAGTGGCAAGAGAAGGAAGGAAGCCTCGCCCCCGAACGCTCGGGGATGACAATCATACTTAATTAACCGTTAAACGAACACTCCCCTGCCCGAAACTAACTCGCCTATGGAAAACACACGATGTCGATGAAACTCACGTCACAAAAAAACCGGAAAAAACTCTAAAACAAACTCTCGACCTCGGCGTCTCGCTGCAGGGATTCAGACCGGACGACCGGTCCGAATGACCGAATCCCTGCACAGGTATACCACGTCGCGTTCGTTTCGGAAATCCAAATCGGAATACGAATAGCTGCTAACGTATAGTCTATAGACTCTATAGTTGATTCTGATCGCGAGACATGTCGGCATGGGCCATGGCATGCGAGATGCGATGCGTCGTGAGCTCCTGCGAGGAGCCGCTACCCCCGGGCGAGCTCTCGCACCCAGTACGTAGTAGTAAACTTACTCGGTCCTGGACGGGAGGTCGGAGACTAATCAGTATGTCGCAACTACACAAGCTCTCAAACCTGAGCTGGCCACAGGATCTATGGTACAGGTACACTAGAAGTACACCCCAAGCAGGGACCCAAGATGTAGGCTCTCCAGGGACCTATCCTATAGGTTCTTAGTAATCGAGCCCGCTTGGCACCCAGCATAGATGGCCTCTCGGAAGTAAGCCTCGCGTTCGAGCTGCGCGTAGTCAGGGGGGAAGGCGGGGATTGCGGACATTGCCTGCTGCTTGCGGCCTTAGACCTGTACTCGAGTACAAGGAGCCGGCCGTATCGTATGGACCTTCGCTTGCGCGGGTCGACGATGGCCTCGGCGAGCGCACGCACATCGGCGAGCGTGATGTCGTGTCGTCCAGCTATACATACGACATACGGCGAGCGTGATGTCGTCCAGCGCCGCCGCGAGCGCCAGGTTGTCGTCGAAGGTCCTCGTGCAGCTCTCGCTGATCTGAGTGAACAGGGAGGTGCCCAAGCCCTTTTGGGCGTCCTCGATCGAGATCGGCTTCGGCAGCAGCCCCGTGCACGTCGAGGCCACGTAGGTGCTCAACTCGTCGGCGGACAGCTTGTCAACGAGCTCGGGCATCGAGTCGACGAAGGTGAGGATGCTCTTGGAGACGTTGGCCGGCGGTTGGGCCGTGCCCTGCACGAGGAAGACGAGCTCGCGGATCCCAAAATGGGAGAGCAACTGCGCCTGCACCACGTAGCCCAGCTGCTGCACTGTGCGCAGGTCGGCAAAGAAGAGCGACGGGAGGACCTTGCCCAAGAGGAGGGCGGCCGCGTCTTGCTGGATGCCGAGCTTGTCCCGGCGCCCGAGCTAGATAGTGAGCTCTACCGCGGATTGGTCTGATCGGGGCTCGGGTGCTCGATGGCGTAAGCCAGTCGGCGGCCGCTGGGCAGCAGCAGCACACGCGCCTGGACGAGCGGCGCTCCTAAATAGGCCTACATCATGTAGGGCGAGGCGGCGACCGCCGCACCCGGCGAGCCAGCGTCGTCGTCGCTGGCGACATAGAATTCCGAGTATGTTGGCGTCGTGCAGTTCGTCTCCCAGGCGCGGATGCACTGGGCGAGCGGCTGGCACCAGGAGTAGCCCGCAGATGGGATGCACCCGTGTTCGTCTCTATCGCCGCCCACCAATTCACTGGCCAGTGACGTGGGCGCCAGTGAGACGGAGTCAGATTCCGGAAGCGAAGCAGGGAGAAGTGCCGCGGCCGAGACGCTGCGCCGCCTCCTCCTCCGCCTGCGGTTGAGCACCCTCTTCCACTGCGGTGGCTGCTTCAGGCGCATCTCGTGGGCGGCGGGCTCGGGCGCGGATGCGCCGGCCGTGTCGCCGTATGAGCTGCTGTGAGCAAAGGGCTCCTCCCGGCCCCAGGGAGCTGCGTCAAAAGGCTGGATCCCAGAAACCACTGCCGAGGCCAAGAAAAACAGGAGTCGGGTTTCCATCGCGAATCGTGTGAACAGTTCGTGAACCAGTTCCTTTTTAGGAACTAAAGTCCTCGAAACACGAAGATGACGCTCGCTTGAGTTCAAGCAAGCTAGCTTGCTTGCTTGAGTTCATGTCAGCGCATCTTCATCGTCGTCACGCGGTACAGCACCACGTACGTGGCCACAAACGCGAGCGCGAGGTAGCCCGCCAAGATGGCAAAGTAGTTTGAGAGCGCGCCAAACTTGTTCGGCCACATGCCCACCAATTGGAGGTACTCGCGGCCAGTGCACGTGAACTGGAGCTGCGGGGGCCACGTCCAGTTCCTCCAGGGGCCGGGCGGCGGCCACGTGCCATTGTGTGCCGGCCACGTGCCATTGTGTGCCGGCCACGTGCCATTGTGTGGCAGCCACGTGCCATTGTGTGGCAGCGGCGGCCAGTAGGGTGCGAGCCGCTCCTCGAGCGCCGCGAGCACCTGCTGCTCGGCAAGCTGCGCCGGGCAGTCGCGCGTAAAGGTGCGGTCCGCGAACTCATTGATCATGAGCAGTGCAAAGCTGTACTGGAAGAAGGAAGCGTAGTAGGCCCATGTGAAGTAGGCGGGGATGTTGTTGTACGGCACCACGTAGCCTGAGAAGATGAGCAGCGGTGCGAGCACGGGCACGAGCTGCGTGCGCGCGTCGTTGATGTCGTTTGAGGTGCATCCGATCATGATGCCGATGCACGAGCCGATGAGCTCAAGCAGCACGAGGCAGCCCCCGAAGATGCCAAACTGCCGCGCGGTGAGCGAGAGGCCCACCATGAAGTACACGGGCAGTGCTACGAGTACCGTGTTGACGCACGCCTGCCAAAAGTTGGCCACGGTGCGTGCGACGTAGTAGCTGCGCAGCGAATAGTGGCCGTTGGAAAGCTCGCGCAATAGGAGCGCACGCGCGAGTGGGAACTCAAGCACCGTGTCCAGCAGCACCTCGAGCGTGGAGGTGGTGACGCACATAAAGAGCGCACCCGTGATGGAGAAGATGTCGCCATACGAGCCCGAGCGCCCCTGCCCAAACCAGATGGTGCCGCAGAGCAGGCCGACCATGCTCTTGAGGATGACAGTCTTGAGGGTCTTCGCGGGGTCCTTGAACGAGTCGTACAGCGTCCGGTGGCACAGCACGGACGTACGGTACGCAAACTCCAAAAGGCCGCCGTCGCCCCCGTTGTCGCCGCCGCCGCTGCCGCCGCCGAGCACGCTTACCGTTACGCCAACCGGCTTCCAGGAAGGCAGCCGATGCGCGGCGCGCTGCGAAATGGCCGCCGCGCCTTCCGCCCATGCAGCGACCAGGTCAAGACCGCGTGCTTCCTCCACGTCTTGCAGCAGGCGCATCATGTAGTCTGCCGGGTTCTCGTGCGGGGGCGTGGGGAAGCCGAGGGCGCCAAAGTGCGCGGCGGCGTTGAGGGCGGCGCCCGAGTACGCGACGCGCCCCTTGCTCAGCAACAGCAGCCAGTCGAAGCGCGCAAACAGCTGAAACGAGGGCTGGTGGATGGTGGCGACCACGGTGCGCCGCTGCTGCTGTGAGAGTGCACGGAGGATGCCGACGACGTCGGCGGCCATCTTGGCGTCCAGGCCGCTCGTGGGCTCGTCACAGAGTAGCACCGCCGGGTTGGTGAGCAGCTCGAGCCCGATTGAGACGCGCTTGCGCTGCCCGCCCGAAAGGCCGCGCGCGTCGACCGAGCCGATGCGCGTCCGCTGGTCCTCGCCCTCCAAATTGAGCTCCGAGAGCACCCTCTGCACGCGCGCGAGCTTGGCGGCCCGCCCGAGCGCGCGGGGCAGCTTCAGGTGCGCCGCATACACAAGCATCTCGAGAGGCGACAGCCCGGCCAGCAGCACGTCGTCCTGCGGAACGGTCACGATGAGCTTGCGCGTGGCCGTTGTGTACGGTGCGCCGTCGATCGCCATCGACCCCATGCTGCAACGGCCGCCACGAAGGATGGAGAGGAGCGTCGTCTTGCCAGCGCCCGACGGGCCCATGAGCGCAGTCAAATTGCCCGGCGAGAAGGTCGCGTCCACGTCGGAGAGGATGGTGCGGGCGGCGCCTCGCACCTTGACCGTCTGGCCAACACCCGAGGCCTTGAGCTCGACGCCGGCATCGTTGATGGCGGGCACGCTGCCGCCATCGACGTGGTCGGCGAGCAGCCCGTGGTGCGGGTGCATCCTGGGCTCACGGCTCACGAAATGCTCGTGTGAAGTTCGTCGAAGTCAAGTCAAGTCAAGTCAAGTCAAGTCAAAAATCTTGTGCTCGGTTCACATCAACGGACCCTTGTAAAGTAATGTGAACCGGAAGAGTGTGCCTTGCGCACGTGAACGAGTATGTGTGCCGCACCATTACTCAAAATCTCGGTCATTAACAAACCACACATTGAAAAACCAACAAAACGTCACATCACCGCGCGGTCTCTAGTTGCATCCAAGCGTGACGATCGGGCGCGCGCGCTTGGCCCAAATTCGTGTCTGAAATGCATTTTCCGTTCATGTTTTTTTGAGCTGTTTTTTTGCTGACCAGTGACCGACTGACCGTCCAAGCGGTCGGAGTCCACTCGCTCGCGTCAGCTCATAATGGCCTTCGCACCGCTTTCCCCAAGGAGCACCCCACGGGGCACCCCTACACGGGGCACTCCACGCCCCTCGACAGTCGGCTACAGTCGGCCGTCGCTTGAGGGCTATACAGAGGAAGAGATGGTCGCCGAAGCCCAACGTGCGACGCGAGTGGATTGAACCCCGTTTGTGGCAGTCCACATGCAGTTTGCAAATCCCACTGATGTGACGAGTGCGCCTACGCCCCGACCTGCTCCTGCACAGTTCGCCTCGACCACAACAAACAGCGCCGCATCATGAAGGATGTGCTCAGCAAGCGCGCGCCGGAAGGCATGTGCAGCACACGGGAGCTGATACTCGCCGCTAAGATTGCCAACGTAGAGGTGCCGCCCGAGGTCGTGGCGAACACGCACTACGCGGCATGCAAGGACAACATTGGCGCGCCAACCAGAATCCACTGGAAGCCCTTTATGAACCACGAGCTGCAGCCACCGCCGCTGCGCGGGCCGGGCGGCTTCGGTGAGCTTCCGCCCTTGCGCAAGAATAGCCGCCGCCCTTCGGCCGACGACGCGCCGGCGGCGGCGCCTGCGAGTGCGCCAATGGTCGAGCAGCCGACGATGCCGCGCGCCTCGAGCAAGGAGACCGCGTACTGGTTCGGTCTCCTCGTCTCCAAGATGAAGGATCGCTTCACGGAGGTGCGCCGTGCCTTCCGCCTCCTCGACGAGGACTGCAATGGCTTCCTCTCGGCAGACGAGTTCAAGAGGATCTTGGTCATGTTCAACATGCAGTCGATGCCCGACCCCGTCTTCAACCGCATCATCCAGCTTATCGACAAGAACGGCAACGACGTCATCACCTTCGCAGAGTTCGCAGAGTTGACCAACAAACCCAGCGTTCTGGAGGAGTTGAAGGCGCAAGTGGACTAGGCAACGTACGTGTGGCACTCGTCACGAGTGCATGCGCGCCGCTGCCTCGCCATCTCTGTGAAGTGGCAGTGCGCACTCGCGGCGCGTTCCGCTCTATGTGCCTTGGCTGTGAGTCATGCTGTGAGTGTGCTCTCCTCTCGTCTACTACTGCTGGCGTGAGTGTGTTTGGTGTGGTGATGCCGGCGTGGTGTGTGATGGTGAGATGTGGCATACTCACGTACTTCATGTTGTGCGTGTGTGGCAAGGGTGTCTACTACTGTGTGCATGTCGGCGCGAAAGGTGTGACGTGATGTGCCCCTGTCCCTGTGAGTTATAGATGAATCAACACACCGACGGACAGACCTGGACACGCACCGTGTCGTCGTATGTGCAATGCGTAGGTGTCTGATCGTCTTGTGTCAGTTATAAGCATGCGCACACCAGCATTTCACCCAAACTGAGATCGTAGCTTTCGTCATTTTTCTCGCGAGATCGCGAGGTTCTTTCCTCACATGCGCACTTTTGCTTTCGTGGCTCTCCTTCTTCCGTCAGCGTCAGCTTTCCGCGTTGCAATATCGCGATGCCATCCCAGAGCACGTACGCCTTCATTTCCCACAGCACGTTCTACGCCTTCAGTGGTAGCGCTCATCGACCCCAAGATCTACGTAGAGTGCGCCATCTATGACGCGGACATGGAAGAGAAAATGAGCAAGCTACGCGACGTTGTCAAGCAGGCGGAGGTGGCTGCCAAAGTGGCGACTGAGCAGATGCATTTGCTCGCGAGTGAAAAGGCCAGCTTGAAAGCCGTGCTAGATGACCAGCAGATGCGACTTGAGAACATGCAAAAGGAGGTGGCAGACGGGCGCGTGGAGGCTGACCACTTGCGGGAGAACTTGCAAAAGCAGGCAGCGAGCGCGGCAGCGAGCGCGGCGGCTGCATCGAGCCTTGAGATCGAAGTCACAAAACTCCTTCGCCAGCTAGATGAACAGGGCGTCGCTGCCGCGCAGCAGCTGAAATCGGAGACCAGGAGTCTGCTCGCACTGCTGGATGATCAGTCAGCGGCAGCCAAGAAGGCACGCGCGGATGCGGAGCGTGCCGACGAGGCCAAGAGGGCGCTGCGCGAGGAGATTGACGAGCGAATCATCGAGGCATCTGAAGCGCGAAAGTTGGCCGAGCAGCTGGCTTTCGACTTGGCCACGACGCAGGAGAAGAACCAGAACTACCTCGCCGCGATCGAGCAGATCGCAAGAGTGGCGTCGACGATCACCTCTTCCGAGACAAAGACGTACACGACGAGCATGTGAGCAGCAGCCGCCGGTGCGATGCTCGTACCAATGCAGACGGTTGAAGGAGAGGCAGGTACTAGGTGAGACGAACGGAATCCATAGGACGGAGCGAAGGACGGAGCTTCAAGGACGCAAGTATGAGTGATCGAATCACTCGTTTAAACAGACCCACACCGTCTCGCTTGGGCCGTGTATCTCCGGACCCAACGGGAGCAGCGGCCTACCTCCCGTTTTTGGGATGTGTAAACATGAAAACATGAAAGTTGAAAACGAACTTGTGGACCGAACGAAACGGCACACAATAACACTCTCGGCACTCACATCGCGCGGAACACAATGGAGTGGGTCTTCAGAGAAATCGACCCCAAGAGCGCGGACCCGAACCAGTATAAGGGCGCACCCAATCCGTTCGAGAGGACGTGCACTGCCAACCTCTTCGCCGTCAACGTGAAGAAGTACCCCCATGCTGGCGCTGCCTTCCCTCCGCAGCAAAACGGCATCCCCTTGCGTTCGGGCTGGGCTGCTGACGGCGTGGTAAGTCGCGAGCACCTCGGACCTGCCAAGCCCCTTACTTGTCTGACACCCGGCGCACTCGTGTTGCGTTGTGCAGTACTCGCACGAGAACCATGGATGGTACAAGGATGCAATCCCTTCGCCAGAGGGCCCAGTGACCAAATTTCCGAAGTACCAGTGGCAGCACCGCCAGTTCGTTCGCCCGTCTGCTTGAAGGGTGCACGGACGCATGGAGTCACTACCCTTGCGCAGACATCCTACGACGTGTGAAGGCAGTTGAAGGACTCCGTTGCGGTGGGACGGTGGTGTCAATTGTCGTGCTGAGCCTTGTTTCGATTCGTGTCTAATGGACTACTCTGACTTTCGTAGCCTGGAGTTGGGCGTCTTTTCTTGTGTGCGTATCCGCGGCGTCGTTGTGAGATCTAATTATGTGGAGTTGAGAGCTGTCTTAGCCTGATGCTCACACGGCCGGGCCACGCCCATCTCCGCCGGCGTGCGGGGTGGCGACGATGCGCAGACGGCCGAGCGCGCTTTCCCGCGGTCCGGAGAAGGTAAGTGCCGGTTCCCGGCGGCGGCGCCCGTCCCGCGTCCGTCCCCGAGTATTCGCGGGGCTGGGGGGGCTGGGGGGGCTTAAACAGCTTCCGCCGCATATTCGTTGCACATTCTTCGAGGTGCGCGTGTGGTGCACGAGCTTCACCAGCATCGAAAGCGAAAGAGCAGCGCGTTCATCGCGGTCGAGTTGAGCTGCGGCACGTGCAGCCCACCCCACCCGAGCGCAGGATCGCCCGTACTGACCGCGTGGTCGGGTGGCGCGATGCGGCGGCAGCGACGCGTCGTCACGGGCGCGGCCAGTGCCACCAAGCGTGTGGAGACGCCCAAGACGGCGCCCTCAGGAGGCCCCTCGGAAGGCCGGCGCCCAAGACGGCGCTGCAAAGCCTCCGCGTCGTCGCACGCCTTGAGCTTGTAGAGCCACGAGCACATCCAGCGGCGGGTGCGCGCGCGCTCGTCGCGCTGAACCTTTTGCAGCTGCAGGTACGCGTCGAAGATTCGCTCTTGCACCTCGGCGAGACGAGATTGCACCTCGGCGAGACGAGATTGCACCTCGGTAGGGCTCGCGCCGTCTTGGGCGCCGCTGTCTGTGCGCCCGTCTAGGGGATCGTCCTCCACCACCTCGGGCAGGCAGGGCACGCCCTTGATAGGCGGACCCTTCAAGTCGTACACGGTCGCGCGGCGCGCCTTGAGCCGCCGGCCGTGTATCCGAAGTGGCGCTCGTCCAGCACGCTTGCGGCCCTGGCGCGCACCCGAGGCGCTGCAGAGCACGCACATCGGCGCCGATCGGACCGCACACGGCATGGGCTGTGCCCCGCACGCGCCGCCACAAGCGCCCGCGAGGGCACACCGATCGGGCCGCAGTGCCGGCACCGGTCCCTCCTCGGCGGCGACGCTCGTGTTCACCGTCTGGCGCCACCAGCCGACCCGCTCGCCGCCGTACAAGCCGAAGCGAACACGCCGGTTGCCGAAGAGCAGCGGCAGGCGGCGCGCGCCCTGCGCGCTCAGGTCGACGCCTTCCAAGGACTCGTTGTAGTCAGTGGAGAGTCTCTCCCAGGCACACAGCCACGCGAGGGTGCGCAAGCGCTCGGCGCCCGTATACGCGTCGTACCTGGCATGGAGATCACGCAGCGCGGCGCGAGCAGCCGTTAGAGCCGTTAGAGCCGTTAGAGCCGTTAGAGCTCCGGGCGTCGCGTGCCCGGTACGACGCGTGAGAGCATCGGGCGTCGTTCCGGGCGTCACGGCCGCGGCCGCGACCATCACGCCACCGTTGCCGCTGCCACCGCCACCGCCACCGCCGCTGCTGCCCCTGCTGTGCGTGCCGTCGCCAGGACCAGCCGCGGCGTGCGAGGCCTCCAAGCGGTCCAAGGTGCACGGCAGGACGGAGAGGCGCGGCGAGCCGACTGCCTTGACTTGACTTGCCTTGGGGTCGAGTCCGCCGCCGGCGGTGGCGTTGTGCTTAGGGTACACGAGGGCGGCGGCCGCGTGGTCCGAGACAGGCCGATGCCGTTCGTAGCGCGTCGCCGCGTGTAGCATGGCACTACCCACCGCCCGGAGCGCGGCGTCGGCAGCATAGAGACCGAGGTGACTCACCTCGAAGCAGCTCGGCTGGCCGGGCGCGTACGCAGGCACGCGCCAGCCAGCGCTGCCGCCCGCACCGGCGGCAGCGTTCGCGGCAAGCGTGAGCCATGCGGGCTTAGCCTCAGCAAGGTGCAAGATCATGCTCTCCTCATCGTTGACCGTGAGGGTGCGCCCCCGCAACACGAAACGCGTGGCGCCACACGGGCAAAACGTGCACTCGATGTCGACGCACGACTTGGCCTCGGAGAACGGCAGCCGTGCGCGCGACATGACCAGCCGCCCCTCGTCCGACAGGCGTGTCATCACGTCGCCCATCGACTCGAAGCCCTGCTGCACAAACGGACCCCACCACTCATCGAAGTGCGTGTACTCGGCCGTCGCAAGGGCGGCGCGCCACTTGGGAGTCTCCTCGAAGAGGCGCGCGCCCGCCGACACGCGGAACAGCGTGAAGGGGCCCCAGCACTTTTTGCGCCACGGGTTCGGGTACAGCGGCGAGATCGCCGTCACCCTCTCGCCCTCGCGGCACCGGCACGAGTCACGGTCGCCGTAGGTGTCCGCAGGCTCGCGACCGCGCGACGAGTTGAAGCACGGGGAGCGCGGATCGCGCCACGCACGCTTGGTGCACCCGTACTCGAGGCCGCGGCAGCACGCGGGCTGCGCCAGCGCGAGCTCGACAAACTTGAGCAAGTCGCCGAAGATGACGTCGAGATCAGCCCATCCCCACCACTCGTAGCCGCGTATGGCCTCAGGATAGAGCGCAGGCAGCAACGGCTTGATGTCGTTGGCCTTGTACGTATTCGTGTACACCACGGACCGACCCGTGAGCTGCGTCAGCCGCGCCTGCATGGCTGTGTACGCAATCGTCTCAAAGCGAACGTTCGGCGGCAGCACCGATGGCGGTGGAGCGTCGCCAACGACGATGAAATCGACACGATCGTTGGCCGCCATCGAGTGCAATGTGATTGGTAGCCACGGCGGCAACGGCCCGAAGAAGACGGTGCACACGACCAAGGGCCGCGCTGCCCGCACCGCCGCGGCGGCCGACATGACCGTTCACACAACGCAAGGGAATGTTTTCACACATCATCATCATTTTTCGAGGGGCCGCAAGAGCGCTGGACGCTTTTTCGAAAAGAGTCAGCGCGTTCACAGCCAAGGAGCAACATTCACCTGCAAAAACGGAATGAGCGTGAACCTGTGCGAAACTCGCTTTGAGTTGGAAACCCTTGGCTTTGTACCGCCGGCCCGCTGTCTTACTGAGAGTGGCTGGGGTGGGAGGGCCCCGGGGTCCTCGATCGACTCCTGGGAAGCTGGGGCCTGTGGGCGATCGCTATTATAATGTGCAGTCCCTGTACCGCCGGGGTCGTCCTTGTGGAGCTTGGAGGTCCTCTTGGTGAATTCATAAACCCTTCAGACTGTGAACGCACTCATTTTACATGTACACGTACATGAGAGCTTTACCCACTTCACACATCACCAACCACGACGCATTCTGATCGTGCGTGTGTCCTTCGATGGGCGGCTTGCATCATCCCCACAGAACTCGCGATACTCTTCCAAGGCGTGCACTTTGCGCAGTAGCCGACGAGCGCCCGGGTCCTCATCGCTGTACCGTCGAGCGTATTTGAATAAGTCTTCCGCTGAGCAATCCAACTCATCAAGACGATCCTTGATCACCAGCTCGACAAGCTCGACGTACTTGTTGTAGAGTGGCGCCCATTCAAGCCGTTGCTCGGCATCGATTGAGTGTTCTGCGAACGCAAGGGCGTTGGAGTCTACGAAGTCCTCGATGATCTCATCTCGATCGATGGCCTTCAGAATACTTCGCAACGCTTCGGCAAGCACCTCGCCGTCTCCTACGGGTTCTAAATCTCCACCAAAGAAGCTGGCTGCCATCGCGCGCGTGCTGGCCATCTCTGCTGCGATCGCGCTGAGGCCGCCCGGAGGAGCCACCTGTTCATCGTGCACCTCCTCTTCATCATCGTGCTCTGAAGTCATACATCTGCCCGCAGCTGGGCACATGTGGCGTCCTCTCGATTTCCGCGGCCTTCATATGTATAACACCCGCGATCTTCACGTGAATGTGGCCGGGGCATTAACGTGTGTCACGTGCTATGTAGATGTGTGAACCGATATTTTCACACCGGGATGTTCACACCGGTTTTGAAGCGAGAAGAGGGGAACAAACTCGTGTCTCCCTCTCCCCTGTGAGCGTCGGCGAGCCCGCGGGCAGCTCGGGACCCTCAAAATGGCCATGCACACGTTCTTAGCCTTTGTTCTCAGCCGCCTGCAGGACCCATCTAAGCCCTGGCCGGAAGTAGCGACGCCCAGTCAGCTACCGTGCAAAGAGCCGATCACCCGAGCTCCCGTCAATTTTCCCTCACAATATTTGGTGGGCTTCGAGCCGGTGGTCGACTTTGTGATGGAAAGCGGCTACATCAATGTGACTGCGGAGGACTACCTCTTCTATTGGTTCACGGGCGCTACATCCGCGGCGCCGGCGGACGCGCCGGTGCTCATCTGGTCCAACGGCGGGCCTGGCTGCTCGGCGATGGAGGGTGCCACCACCGAGGGTGGTCCGATGTGGCTTTGGGACGCCAAGGCCTCGGCCAAGACGGGTTTCAGCGGTACTCTCTCGCGCAACGCGTACGCGTTCAACAATCAAGTCCATTCCATCTTCGTCGACCAGCCACGGTATGTGGGCTACTCAACCGGCACCGGCCGCAAGGTGACCTCGTCGGTCGCAGCCGGTAAGGACCTCGTGCAGTTCATCCTCGGGTGGTACCGGGCCTTCCCGGAGCATGCGCACCGCAAGTTGATCCTGGCGAGCGAATCGTACGGAGGGCACTACGTGCCGGCATGGGCCAACGCCGTGCTTGACTACAACATGGGCCGCCCGACCGCAGAGCAGATCCCGCTCAAAGCTCTCTTGATCGGCAACGGCATCGTCAACGGAACCGTGCAGGGCGGCAGCTTTGGCGAGTACACCAAGGCGCAGAAGCTCATCCCTGACGGCGTGCCCACGCCCACGAGCGACGGGGCGGCGCGCACGCTCATGGCCAAGACCCTCGGCTACTCTCCCAACTTCTATGACTACCGTCTAGTCGACCAGGAGTGCTGCGGCTGCACCTCGTACAATTACAAGGAGTGGTCCGACTGGTTCTTGCGGGACGAAGTCAAGGAGGCGCTCAACGTGTGCGGCACGGCGGGGCAGGAGGCCTTTGGCGGCTGCGCGGCGGGCTGCGTAGGCCTTCCAACCTTCGACGACCACGACACTTTCTCGTACTCGGGTTCGCTGAGTCGTGCGCTGGAAGAGGGCATCGACGTGACGTTCTATTATGGCAAGCAGGACACTGCATGCAACTGGGTGGGCGCGCTCGAGATGGCGAACACGTCGCTCGTGTGGGGAGGTTCGACGAAGTGGGCGAACACGCCGTTCGCGCCGCTCAAGGTTGGGCATGCCATCACTGGGAGCGTGCGCTCGGCTTCCGGACCGAACGGGGCTAAGCTGAGCTTCTATGCCATCGATGGCGCAGGGCATATGGTACCCATGGACAACGCCGCAGCGGCCAGCGAGGCACTCTCCAGCATTGTCTGATGGCGGCGGTCTGATTGGGCCACGTGGGAGTGTGTGTGTGGGCAGGGGCGAGGATCGAAGCGTCGGAGCAAGCCAGTGCGGGCCGCTCTCATTGTATAATGTCACGGATCGTCAGATAAGCGAGTCCAGTCCCAGCGTCTTGACGTGGCGAGCAAGGCCATGCGATACCAAGCGGAGACTAATGAATCGAGCTGCGAGACTCAGACTGACGAACGACGGCGATCGATCCAACGACGGCGAGCGTGGTATCGAGAGGTGTCGCGAGACGTGTCGTGTGAGCTGTGAGGAGTGTACAGTGAGCTGTGAGGAGTGTACAGTGAGCTGTGTACAGTATAATTTAATCTTGGACGCTGAACGATTGTGTATGGACGCTGAACGATTGTGTATCGTGTATAACGACGTGCGGACCGCTAACGATGTGGGGTCGATCCTCGTACCCGATCGCGGCGCGGCGCGCACATGCGCCAGTTCTCCCGATACGGCACGTGAGCAACACCTAGCGGTATACCCGGTGGTACTTCAACTAAGCGGCGCTGCACGAGCCTTCGGCCTACTCTCCGCAATCACGCATCGTCTGCTAAGCAACCGGGAGCTCATGAGAGCTCACGAAGTAATCCGCTCTTGACGAGAAGTGCCGTGAACGCAGCGACGTCAGTCTCGTGCGGCATATGGCCTGAGCCACGCGTCGTCTCCAAGCTGGCCTTGCCAGGCGGCAACGCCGCGAGAAGCCGGTGGCTGTTGGCGAGCGGCACCAACAAGTCACCCTCGTCGTGCACGATCAATATGCGAGCGCCCGCAGCTTGTAATCGCCGTAGGAGCTGCGGAACCGACAATGCATGCGCGTGCTGTGGCGTGGGTGGCAGCGGCAGTTGGCGGCCGGCGCGCCACACATTGGCGTCGATGAATGCGAGCAGTCCGTCTGTCCAATTCTTGCGCTGAGCCGCGCTCGCATACTGTGCGGCCGTGCGCGCTGTGGGGAGTCCCGAATGGAAGCTGAACGCGACATGCAGGCCGCCCTGCCAAAAGCGCGGCAAGCTCACCAGCCCAAAGATCATCGTTCGAATGGCGATCGCACCCAACGCGCCGACCGCACGAACCCATGCGAGGGCAGCAAAGAGCGCGCGCAGCCAGAGCTGCGTGGCGAGGTCGAAACGACACGCCTCAGCTGCGCCTGCCGAGGCGGCGATGGCTGGCGCGACCAGGAGGACTGATGGGGTGCGGTGCCCACGCTCTAGCCACTCGACGGCGCTGAAGACTGCTGAGATGCATCCCATGCTGTGCCCACAGAATACTATGCCGGCATCCCTACCGCCGCCAGCCGGAAGACCTGCACGAACCAGGGCGTGCTCGAGAGCAGCCGGCGTCACGCAGCATCCATCATGCTGCAGCGTGTACTCGTGGTGATGGTCAGGCGGCTGCGATTGTCCAAAGCCTGCAATGTCGTGAGCGCAGACGACGCCGACATCCAGGTTCGTCGCCGAGCACATGTAAGACATCAACCGCTCAAAGGAGAGGCTACTGGCTCCAAAACCGTGAGCAAAGTGGAAGTGAGTGCGTCCCCGATGTTCTTCACTCGATATCACGTTGATCAATGCCGAGCCAACAGGCAAAAGTGTTTGGCAGAGCAGCGGGTCGAGCAACAGCTCAGAAGCAACGCGATCCTCTCGGGAAGTCTCGGTCCACACCTTCTTCGGTGATGTGATATCCTCAAAAGAAGATCGAGCGCGCCTGCTAGATTTTCGACTCATGACATCGCATGCACTGTGCGTGAGATCGATCTCGGGCGTGCTGGTCGACGCTGGGTGATAGATCTCTATGCCATCACTCTTCAGCGATGCCATCGCGCCGTCGGGCTCTCCACGGGCGGCGTGGCCGCGAGGCCGACGATTCATTCTACCTCTCATAATTAATTTTGGTCTCGAGGTATACATGTAATTAGGGAAAGCGTTAATTGTTTTCAAGGAAGGAAGTGTTCAACTCTCGCCATCCGACGCCTAGCACTGGCCCGCGGAGCTGTGATTCGTGATTTTTCTTCACACAACCGCACGAGATGCTCGCGAGCGACCCGTGCGAGAACGGATGGTGGTGATCATGTAAGGCACGCGCACAATCGAGTTCAAGCCGAATTGAATCCATACCTGAGCGCCGCGATCTGCTCCCATCCGCTCTCCGTTTCGCAGTAACGGCGAGATCGTGCCCGACAACGACCCCCGCGCCATCGCCCGGCGTAACCCAAAACCTGCCGCATCGACGGCGCCAGGCCAGTCCAATATACGCAATTTACATGGCGGCGGCGGCGCTGGGATGCCTCGAATGGGTGGTGCGGGCGGTGCTGGTCCCGGCCCGCTCGACCAAGTTGCTGAGGCACTTGGCATCCGTGGCCAGTCCGTTGAGATCCCGGCAATTTGGCGTCTTCCAGCGCGGAGGGTTCAGCTCATTCACATCGTTATCCTCGCACTGCTCGCGCTCTTCTTCGGCTGGCATATCCTCGCAGTCGCTGCGGTTCTGCACGTCGTCAGCGGTGTCAGCGAGCAGCAGGCGGCAGCGGGTGGCCGGCCAGCGGCAGCTGGTGGGCTGCAGGGCGGTGCGTCGCCGGGCTGAGTATTTTTGCGTGCGATGGATCTGCGAGCGCCCCCGAACCGTGGCAAGGCTTGCCCATGTCCTGTGCTGTGGAGTGTACAGGCTGCACGTCCAGCATCGAGCGTCTCTGTCTGTCTGTGACGTCCTAACCTGTGACCGCCTCTTCTGGTGTGCCTTTCTTCAACTTCATGTTCTTGAGCCGCGCGAGCCGTTAGACGAGAGCGAGCGGTGGCAGCCGCGAGAACTCTTGATAAGCGGCTGCGTGCGGCCCTGCACGCGCGCTGAAGTCTTCGGAATACGGAGAGACTATGTATGATTTTATGAGAAAATTTCAACCATCCACACTCATTCAGTGCCGAGACGCAGGCGCAGGTCATCCCGGCAATTCGGGCACGTCCAGTGGCCGCGCTTGACGCACTCGGTGAGGCACTTGCGATGGAAGATGTGTTTGCACGGCAGCGCGCACACCGGAGAGCCGCCAAGCCCCGTCACCGCCGCGTGGAGCGGCTCGATGCAGATGGAGCACACTTCGTCCTCGTCAGTGAGCACTTCGTCCTCGTCAGTGAGCTCGCTGACGCTGCCCACGACGACGCGACGTGCGTGCGATGGCGGATGTACAGTCTTGAAGAGCTTGAGGACGCAACGCCAGTCCTGCTGCCACGCCTTCTGAGCGGGTGCGCTCTCCACGTTGTCGCGCAGGTGCATCTGCATGAGCTCGTAGTACTCATCTTGAGGCAGCTCCGGTGGCGCAGCCGCGGGCAGCCGGCGCGACGCGTTGCGGGCGCGGGCAGCCTCGGCAAGCAGGCTGCTGCGAGCCGGCGCCGGCGGACGCAGCACGTCGCCCAGTCCACCGCCCCACTCGGCAGCCGTCGCAGCGGGTCCGCGCGATGCCACCACCGCAGCCAAAGGGGGTGGGGGCGGCGTTGCGTGGCTGCCCACGCTCTCGCGACCCCGGCTCGCAGCGGGCAGGAGCGCCTCCACTGCCGCATCGACGGTGGAGTGAACCTCAAGGGCGGCGCGGGCTGCGGCCAAGCTGAAGCCCATGGAGACGAGCTGCGATAGAGGCTGGGGAGGCAGCTGTGCAGCAGGCAGAGGTCGGCGCTGCTGCTGCTGCTGCTGCTGCTGCTGCTGCTGCTGCTGCTGCTGCTGCTGCTGCTGCTGCTGCTGCTGCTGCTGCTGCTGCTGCTGCTCGTGACCCTGCTGCTGCTGCTGCTGTGGCTCAAGGCATTCGTCGTCCCTGTGCCAGTCATGCATCCTCCTTCGTGGGCGCTGCATGACCGTATCGAGGCCTCCACCCCAGTCATCCACAGTTGCTGCTCGATGAGGGCGATGACGTGTTGGGAGGGCAGGTGGATGCGGCTGTGCAGGTGGTGCAGGCACCTGTTGGCGTGCGGACCTCAGCGCCAGGACCTCATCCAATGCCCCACCAAAGTCGGAGGCCGTGGCACGTGGCCTGCGGCTCGGTGCTGGAAGCGCCGGGCGCTGAGGCAACGTTGGTGCCTCGGATGGTAGCTCCGGCTGTTGCCTCGGCATGGAGGACAGCACCTCATCCAGTGAGCCACCCCACGTGTCCTCAGTGACATTGCGGCGCCGGCCGGGTAGTGTGCCGGTCGCAGGCGGCTCGGCATTCTGGGAACCACCGTCGCCGAAACTGAAGACACTGCGAGGCTGTCTTGGCGGAAAGGCTGAGGCCAGCGACATCGAGCGTTGCGGCGTGTCGGCGTATGAGAAAGCGAGCGCGCGCGTGTGCCCCTGGGTGCGAGACGCAGCACAAGCACAAGTGGTGTGTGTATTCTGAGCGTAGGAAGTCGGTCGTGCTTGCGCAAGATTCTTTTCGCGAGAAGACCATCTGGAGAAGACCCTCTGATTCCTTTTCGTCGGCGCTTTTCGGAGTCGTCGCATTGCCGTGCACCCCGACTGCACAGGCCGGTGCCTCGGAACCATGGGTGCCGCCTGCTCTTGCAAGCAGATCAAGCGGCGCGAAGTGAGTCGCGGCATGCAGCATGAGGGGGTGATCGAAAAAACGGTGGAGAACATCGAGACCAAGTCGGGCTCGACCATGCTCAAGCGCGTCAACCAGTACTGGATCAAGGGATTGCTCGGCAAGGGTGCCTTCGGGGCCGTATACCAAGCATCCGACGAATTGCGGGGCGACGTGGTCGCGATCAAGCTGATGGACAAGGGCCGGCTTCGCGAGAAAACCAAGCAGCTAGGCAAGCCGAAGCAGATTGGAAAGCCGCAGACGCAGCAGTGCACCTCGGTCTCGGAAGCCGTGCTCAAAGAGATTGCCGTGATGAAGCACGTGCGCCACCCGAACTGCATCCACCTCTTCGAGGTCATCGATGACCCGATGGGCGATCGCATCTTTCTCGTGATGGAGCTTCTCCTCGGAGGCCAGGTGATGGAGCCCGACAATCTGCCGCCTGACCAGACATACCTGGACGAGGCGGTCGCGCGGAGCGTGTTCCGCGACCTGCTGGACGGCCTCGAGTACCTGCACGCCAACGGCATCCTGCATCGCGACATCAAGCCCGAGAACATCGTCTTCTCCGAGCGACCGATGTGGAGTCGAGCGCGAGAAAAGGGTGGCCTTTTGGAGCTGACCAACACTTTGGGCACGCTGTTCAGCAGCACCAGCAGTGCGCTCGGCGCCGCCATCGATGGGCTGAGCGAGGCGACGACGAGCGCCGGTGACAGTTTCACTGGACGTGATAGACGCGCTCGGTCATCCTCGGAGAGCCTCTCGGCTGCGAATGCAGACGCGCCGCCTGCCGACGGCGCAGCCACACGGCTCCAGTCGGCGCAGAGGGCTTTTGCCGCCCGATTGCTTCGACGTCAACTGATAGCGGAGCTCAAGGCCGAGGCGGTCGCCCCGGCTGTCGAGCCCGAGCCGAATGCCGAGCCCAAGGCAGCGCCCCCGGCATCGAGCAGCACACCGCCGTCAGCACCAGGGCAGAGAGCTCAGCCGGCCCCCAGCATCAACTCCAGCATCCCCCCGGTGCCGCGCGATCTGGCAGCGGTGGCGGCGGGAGCGGCGGTAGCGGCAGCTGGAGCGGCGGCTCGAGCGGCGCCAGTGACGGCGGGGATGGTGGCGCAGCGCTCACCTTCAACACCTCGAGAGGCGGCTGGAGCGGCGCCAGTGACGGCGGCGATGGTGGCGCAGCGCTTACCTTCAACACCTCGACGCTCGAGGCTCTCCAAAGAGTCCAGCGTCCCCGATCGGCCGCTAGTGCCTCTCGCCAAGCTGCTCGACTTTGGCGTGTCGCAGCTGTGCGTCAACGTCGTGGCAAGCGAGGCGAGCGAGGCGGGCAAGAACGGCGGCCAGAAAGCGAAGCCTCGGCACGACGATTCTATCCTCAAGGCAACGGGCACGCCGCCCTATTTCGCGCCGGAGATGCTCGTGGGCAAGCCCTTTCACGGGCGGCCGGCGGACGTATGGGCGTCGGGCGTGACGCTCGCGTACCTCACGAGTGGGGAGATGCCGTTCTGGTCCGACAATATGCCAGATATCTGGCGGCAGATCAAGGAGGACTCGCCAAAGCTCGCGCCGCACTTGTCGGCCGAGCTGATTGCCATATTAGGCAGGATGCTCCACAAGAACCCTCGGCAACGGCCGACGGTCGCGGAGCTACGACAGGACGCGTGGGTCACAAACAACGGCGCCGAGCCCATGCTCCAGCAGGAGCATCTGCCTCTAGACATCTCGGACGACGACATCAAGAACGCTCTGAAGAAGATGAACGTGGGCTTCACGCTCATCAAGGCCGCAGCTAAATGGAAGGCGCTGCCGGCCAAGAACAAGGCGGCGCGCTCCGCGCGCCTCGCCGACCTGAGGCGCCTGCGGTCACTGGAGCCTCTCGCGACCGAGGATGAGGAGGAACTGAGGCGATTAGAAGCCGCAGCAGCCGGTGCCAACGCCGTCGCCGAGGTCGAGGTGCAGATCGTCGGAGGCAAGCCGGCGAAGGCGCCGCGTCCCTCGCTCCTGGCGAGGATGGGCAGCAAGGGCTCGTTCAAAATGTCATCCCGCGATAGCTCACGCGAACGCGATGACGAGGCGCCGCGTCCCTCGCTCCTGGCGAGGATGGGCAGCAAGGGCTCGTTCAAAAAGTCATCACGCGAAAGCTCATGCGAACGCGATGACGAGGCGCCGCGTCCCTCGCTTCTGGCGAGGATGGGCAGCAAGGGCTCGTTCAAAAAGTCATCACGCGAAAGCTCATGCGATTACAAGGTGTGAAAGCTAAAAGTGATGCTGGGCGGCGCGGTGCATCTCCGACAAGCCGCATTGCACACGCGACATTGTCCACATAAAATTTTCACGTAACGGTTGCAAATTGGCGTGTACTACTCGTTGTATGACGAATTTTCAATTGACGATCCAGATACGGGCAATGGATACGGGCCCCGCGCCCCGTCGCCCCGATCTCGCGACCTGTGCGTTCTGTGTTCTCGCCGGCGTCGAAGTATCGGATCGGTACTATATCGTAGGCGAGATCCGGACCGGTAGCCCTAATGACGAAACCCCCTGGTTACCTAATAAAGAGATGACGAAACTATATTAACGTATATAGTCGATATCATGACGCGACGACGTTATGATAGTAGTTCATACAGCAGGATTGATAGCGGGAGTGAAAACGCTCATAAAAAAATGCTTGCCGTATGCCAAGTGAAGAAAGGAAAGAGCTTTCAGCTGTGTCGACTGCCATCTATGGCATCTACGATAACTGTGGTGTCGTAGAACAACGGCTCATGAACAAGCTAGAAACAGACCTATACGTTATCGCTGTCCTCCGCCTTGACTTTACGCTGCATTAATTCTTGGCGAATCGCTTGAAGCGCCACCTTTTGACTTCGGGCGAATGCGCTGGCGCGCTTCGTTCGTGAATTGGCAAGCTGCAGCGGCACAAACTCGAGCGCCACAGCACTCTTCTGTTTCAGGTAGGAGTTGACGTATGCGCGCAGAATACCGCTCCTCTGCTCAAGGGCCCGCTGGAGAGTTGTTAGGGACTTTTCATCGCCAATGCGCCGCTCGTCCATCGGCTCCCAGAGCACGCGCGCGACGGTGCCGCCCTTGGCCACCTCCACGTCAACAACGTGGATAGCTGCACCGTTCTCGAGCCGGCGGTCCCGGACCATGCCGCGCGAAAAGGTGGCAGCGAGCGCTTCCCGAATCGTGGCCGCAGCACGTTGCTGCCGCGGGTCGGGCACACCGCGGAACAGTCGGAGCCCGTCCGTAGCAGAGGCGCAGAGACGACGAAAGACGAGTGTGCCCATCACGCGTGAAGACGACGAGTCCCGAAAGATCATGACGAAACTCGTCATGCCTCGTAACAAAAAGTCTGAACACAAAAAGGGGTAACTGGTGGGTAGGTCATTCTTACACGTTGGGTCCCATGAACCGTGCTTACAGAATTCTACCTAATGTTTATTTTCACAGAATTTTTTTTGTGCGCACCGTCTGCACTCTGGTATCACTCTGGTGACACTACCGTACGAGGACCGGCGAAAGGAAATCGCTGCATGCACGCGCGCCTCTCTGGGCACTGAGTCAGTCCGTCAGTCTGACGGTATCAAAAGAGGATTTGGCCCAAGGAGCTTGCGATCTATGATTTACTGTGTGTTCTCTTCGACTCAATGCCACCGTTGGTAAATGCCACAGCCTTGGCCACGGCAGAGGTTCCGCAGCGTCTACTTTGACATGAGGCGCGATCCGAGAGCAAGCAGTAGCGCGCCGCACAAGACGCCAGCGCCGAACGCGAGGGTCGATTCGTTCACGGCCTTAGCGATAGCCTTGCTGGCAGCTGGCGCAGAGCCGCTACCGCCAAGGGCTGCGCTGGTCAGCTCCGTCGGACGCGTCTCGTAGAAGCGGCTCTCCAGAGGCAGTGCGAGGGCCTTGTTCCACTCAACGTCGGATGAGTGTACTCGGACGACCTCCGTCCAGCCCCCGTGGTAGTCAGCGTCCATCATTGATTCCCACCGCTCACACACTGGGTCGCTGCGGTACAGAGAGCCCGGACCCGTGGCCTCTTTCAGGTCCACGCCTGCTGTCTCGATGACCATTATCAGGCGGTCGGTACCGGGCACTCGATAGATGTGCAGTTCTGTCAAGCCCGCCTGCCGTAGGCCGGCGGCGACCTCGGGCCAGATGTTATCGTGATAGTGCAGGTACCCGTCAATTTTGCCAGGCTTCACGGTAGTGGTGAAGACGTAACGCATCGGGTCGGGCGCCGCTGCCGGCCGTACCGATTACCACTCGATAGCGCACGGCCTGTCGCGGCACGCAAGTGGAGTCGTGAACGAGGGACCAAAAGAGTGGGGGCGTGAACAAGAGGTGTCCGAAACCTCGCGCATTATTCACAGGCCTCTTCGGAGCCACACGAGGAGGGCGGAACCCTCTTCTCGCGAGAGCGCGCGACAGCCTCGCTAGCCTCCAATCGCGATGGACGACCTTTACGACATTGATGTCGACGCGGTACTCGGCGTCGAGCCGGAGCCTCCGCGTGAGCCGCCCGCCTCATACAACTCACGGCGCTACAAGGTCGTGTGCAAGCACTGGCTGCGCGGCCTTTGCAAAAAGGGTGACGACTGCGACTTCCTGCACAAGCTGGACCACGATCGAATGCCCGACTGCTGGGACTTTACGCAGTTCGGCGAGTGCGGCAACAAGGAGTGCCTCTTCAAGCACGTGCAGCCCGACGAGAAGGTTGATGAGTGCCCATGGTATGCGCGTGGCTTCTGCAAGCACGGCCCACGCTGCCGCAACCGGCACACACAAAAGAAGCCGTGCCCCAAATACCTCGCAGGCCTGTGCCCCGACGGGCCGAATTGCCAATTCGGGCACCCAAAGTACGAGCTGCCGTCGATGGCCGGCTCTCACGTGCCGCGTGGTACGATGACGGCCTTCGACCGCGAGATGGCGATCACGTGCTACAAGTGCTGGCAAACGGGGCACTACGCGAACCGCTGCCCGAATGCGCGCGTTCCAGGACCACTCGAGCAGAGCATGATGGGCGGGGTCAGCGAACACAGCGGCGTCAGCGTGCCGATGCAGCCAGGTGGTGCGCAGCCGCAGACCATGGAACAGATGATGATGCTTCTCGGAGCTAAGGGTGGGCCGATGAAAGCGGCGGGAGCACAGCAGCACATGGTGTTGAGTGGTGCCGGGTGACCGGACGGCGCGACCTTTCGGACACCCTCTCGCCGAGTCTTCGTGCTGGTCTCATACGCGTATGTGCACGGGGTCATACTGTGTGTGTGATAAGCCGCGAGCGTCGCGGTCGGGTCTGGTACGATTCACATAGTGATTATTGTTAGTCCACATAGTCCGGACGCGGGACGGACGGGACGCGCGGGCGGCGCGCCCGGACGTCGGCGCCACGGTATCAATGCACGGTATCCGGCACGGTACACACGGTTCGACCCTGGCCTCTCAACAGACTCAGTCTCGCGGAAGCGACCGTGACGTGTCGCTCTCTACAGGACACATTCCCATCGAGACCTCACTAATCAGCCCAGTAGCATTTCTGTACTGGTACTGCAGGTATACGGGAATCTCATCAGTCGCACACGTTCACCTTGTCCGAGTAATCCAACAGTGGAAGAGCGTTCGGCACGCAGTTCAGCTGGCCGACCAATAGTGCGAGCACGCCTACGCCCGCAAGGATTGACAGGAATGAGAGGCCTTCGGCTGCGCCGAGAAGCCCAGCCGGACCAGCAGGGAGCCCAGACCCGGTCGTCATCTTCTTGAAGAGTGCTGCACCAACGAAGCCCACAACGACAAGGTATGAAATGCCCTCCACCAAACCCACGAGACCAAAAGGCCCAGCCGGGAGCCCACCACCCGTCGTGGCGACCGAATAGAGCGAGACCCACATTACGGGGTTTGCGAGCAGGCCCGCCGCGGAGGCGATCACGAGCGGCGTGGATTCGTCATCAGAGGAGCACTTTAAGCCTGCACAGCGCGGGCTCGAGGTAGAACGCACTTTCGCACGGCGGAAGGTCGGACTTGCTGGCGACAAAGCGACGTGACCCGACAGCGATAGTAAGATCAAAAACAACCTCAACATGAGGGGTCACGGCCGCGGCAGAGTCGGCAGAGAGAGCATGCAAACACAAAAAAATTTCTCGATTGTCTGTGAATGTGTGTGTGTGTGAATGTTTGTCTGCTTCAAACGCAACGTGGCCGTCAGAATTCCTCACGACACAAATCATTCACGCACAAGCCTCGCACTTCACAGGGGTTCGGGACCATCTGCGAACGTCTGCGACAGCGTTGTGCCGTCACAAATGAACGTGGTTGGCGCCAAGCGCTACCTGCTCGTCACGCCGTGCGACCCGGGCAACTGCCACATCTACTTTGGAGTGCAGCGGCGGGCGCTCGCGACCGCCGTCGCGCTCGCGCACATCACCGGACGCACTCTCCTCATACCACCCCCAGAGTGGTACCCCGATCAGGCGCAACAGTTTGCGAATGCCTTCATGAATTCGCCGCAAGGTCGCGTGCCGCAATTCGTGCGCTGGTCGGAGCTGTACGATATCGACCGTCTCCGGCAGAGCGGTGTCGACGCTGATGACTTCCACGACGTGAACATTGATCGCATCGACCGCGCCGTTCTGGCGACGGGAGGTGCCATGGCCAAGCTACCTGCCTCTGTGCCGAGCACGCCGAATAGCGACGACGCGCTGCTCGGTCATCTACAAGCTCATCCCTGCAAGCATGGCCGTACCGGGCTGCAGTCCAACTTCTCATTCGAATTCGATTCAGAAACCAATGCCCAGGCCGGCGTCGGTGAGTTGTATGGCCGCCACTTACGCATCGACGCGCTCCGTTGCGGTGCCCTTCCCCTGTCCCGGACTGAAACGCAGAAGGCGCTGGCTGCATGGCTGGGCGATGTCCCTATCGCCGCCGTCTTCGACGTCGGCCACCACGCACACACGATCGTGTCCGATATGAAAGTATTCGTCAAGCTCGACCAAGGTCTGAGGCCGAGCGCGCTGCTCGACCGCGAGGCCGCTCGCTTCATCCACGAGATGCTGCTCGCGCGCGGCGCATCCAAGTTTGCGGCGGTGCACTGGCGGCACGGCGACTATGTCCCATCCGTCTACAACATGCTCACGCCCCTCGAAAGCGTCGTCAAACGAGTGCGCAAGGCACTGAATGAGGAACTGGAGTGTCCTGACTGCCCAGTGCTCCTGATGACCAACTGCCGCAACGAGAGCGCGCTCGCCGAGCTGCGTGCCGCGCTGCCCACCCTCGTGCGCTACACGCCTTTGGCGCCGCCAACGGCGGATGACTACAGGAGCTGGGCTGCGGACGATGTGGACGCGACGCCGAGGACTGTCTTTTCGGACGAGGGTCCACGGCTCCTGATCGAGCAGGCGATCGCGATGCGCGCGGACGCCTTCGTGGGCAACCCGCGCTCCGCGGTGACCGAGTTCGTCGATATGGTGCGCCATAGCCGCAACCAACAGTCGAGACCAAAAATGGAACTCTGAGAGCGCCGCGCTGGGCACCTAGGCCATACATCTCATCGGCACCCAGTGGTTGGCGATCGGTACGCGCGGCGCGACAGAGGCACCCTCCCCCGCTACTTCTCGGCCTTGAAGGGCAACACTCAGGTCACGTGCGTGGGCATGCACGCGACGGCACCGGCGGTGTTGTTAGAGTGACCCGTCCCTCCACCAGAGCTTCTCGCTATCTAGCGCGGCACGAAGCCCGGAGACCTAGAAGCAACGAGGCACCCAAATCCCAATCGAATCGAATAGGATCATAGAGGAGAGTGTATATTTGTATGTTTTGATCGTCGAGGGAAACATTACGATTGCCTGCGTACTGTACCGTACTCGAAAGTCGTCTGAAGTTCGCTGAAAAGCAGTCGGAATCCGATCGAATCGCCGGTTTCCCACCCACAGACACAACACAGACACGACACACGTGTTCGTCTCAGATGTTCATGGATTGTTCTCCCGCCATGTGCACAACCGCCACCCCAACCGCCTACGCGGCTCGAGCCTCGGCGGCCGCCGCCCTGGCCTACCGCCCACTAAAGTACGGCGTACGCGAGCTACGCGATCTGCGACGGTGCGATGGAGACCATGCGCACCTCAATCTACCGACTGCACCTTGTCGGAGGGCGGTCGTAAGGTGTGCATCTCCACGGTGCGCCGCACGCCGTACCCGGTGGCCTCGATGACGAATCTGGGGGGCTCCTGAAGGCGCGCGTTGCCTGGAAGGCGAGACTGGACAGTGACCTGCCACCAGCCACCCTCATGCTGCGCCTCCGCCGCGTCGCCAGTCTTGAGGTTGCGATGCCAGCCGGGCGGCGGCGGCGGCGGCGGCGGCCTCAGTACGGTGGCGCTCACCCACTCGCGCAGCAAGGGCGGCTCTTCAAGAGAGGTTTCGTCAGTTTCGTCCGAACCCACAGGGAATTCGTCAAAGAGGGCGTGGTACTGCACGTACGCCTCGCGTTTGGCGCCCTTGCCGCGCAACTCGAGGACGTCGACCACGAAGCGGCTGCCCTCGAGTCCCTCTTCGTGCATGATCGCCTCCGCCATCACGCCCGGCACTAGAGCCTCGCCCGGCTGCAGCGAGGGGTACCCCAGAGGCTTACTGGGCCACTTGTCGCGCTTGGGAACCTTGCGGGCTGGCGAGTTGGAGGACGCCACCGCCGGTGGCAGCTCCTCGACTGGCGCACTCTGCGCAACGGTCGTCTCCCTATCCGCATCAGCCTCTTCTCTGGATCGCTTGGCCGGCGGCGGTAGGCCCTCGTGCTCGCGCCACGCCTCCCTCAGCGAGCGCGCCTTTTTGCCCCCTGGGCCCTCGTAGGTGGTATACGTTCCCGAAGGTGCGGCATGGCGCACTCCCACCCATCCAGGGGGCATCTCCAGCGGAGCGCCGTGCAGGACTCGAACGGCCTCGACGCTGCTGCCCTGAGGCGCGTCGTGCTTGCTCGGGCTCGGCACTCCCTCGCCGCCCTCCTCCTCCGCAGCTAGTCCAAGCTTGCGCCGGATGGCTATGAGTGAATGGAACGATTCGCCGTCGAGGGGGTCGATGACGTTGATGTCGCCCTGGCGTGCGCCCTGCGCCGTTTTCTTGCGCAGCTTGAAGCAGAGGTACCAGCCGTCGACCTCATCCGCGTCGTCCTCGAGAGCGCGCTTCAGCTCGGAAATGCGCGCAGCGAGACTGCTAAAGAGCTCCGAGGGGTTCGCGGGCCGTTGATATGCCTCCCGCGCTTCTAGGTGGAGCTGCCACGCGTCCAATGTACGTCGGCGCCAGTCCTTGCCCTCCTCTTGCCACGAGAACCAGTCTTCCCACTGGTCCGATCCATCGGGCAATTCAATGCGCGCCTGGAAGGTGCCGTCGATGAGAACGGCCAGTACCTTGGCCTTGACCCACGCAGGCGGCGCATCCTCCCCCGCCGCCACCTCGACCTCTATCTTCTCGCCCTCGAGCAGCCACACCCAGTCGTCGGGCGGTGGCTTTCTTTTCTTTTCAGTCTTTCTTTTCTTGTCGGTCTTTTCGCGCCGCCATTCGGTGCCCTCCTCTTGCCACGAGAACCAGTCTTCCCACTGGTCCGATCCATCGGGCAGCTCAATGCGCGCCTGGAAAGTGCCGTCGATGAGGACGGTGAGCACCTCGGCCGTCACCCACGCACCAGCTGCCTCGTCGCCTTCGCCCACGCGAATCTCAACCTCGACCCTATCGCCCTCGTTCAGCCACTTCCACTTCTTGGGTGGCGGGCGCGACTTCCATTCCTCCCGACGGCGCCATTCGGTGCCCTCCTCCTGCCACGTGAACCAATCCTCCCACCTGTCCGACAGGTCGGGCAGCTCAATGCGCGCCTGGAAGGTGCCGTCGAAGAGGATGGTCAGTACCTCGGCCGTCACCCACGCCGTCGTATCGCCCAAACTCACCTCGACTTCAATGCGTTCGCCCTTGATTGGAAACTGCCAGTGGGCGGGCGGCGGCGGCGGCGGCACGAGAAGAGGCGCGTTGCTGGCCTCCCCGGACGGCGACGTCTCGGGCGCCTCGACGCGTGCGCGGCCGCTATTGGCGCCGCCGCGGCGCTTGCCGCCAGGGGAGCTGGCCGAGCTGGCCGTCTTCCAATCGTCGCGCTTGCCGCCAGGCGAGCTGGCCAGGCCGGCCGTCTTCCAATCGTCGAGATCGTCGTCCTCTGCTCGGCCGAGGGCGAGCCGCCCCTCGCGGGTGAGTGGATATGTCGTGTCCTCCTGCTCAAACAGGGGCACCTTGCTATTCTTCTCCTTGCCGAGCGTGGTCACGATCGTCGCGCGGAGGGTCGACTTGTTCGGGTGCGCCTCCTGCACCTCCGGCTGGAGAGACACAAAGTCGCAGATCGCATCTCGGTCGCAGATTCCCTCTCGAAGCGCCTCGATGATCGCTGCACGGATCGAGCCTGGCTTGGGTAGCCAGCTCGCAAAGTCTGCCTGCCGGCGCTCCTCCGCCTCCGCTTCAAGCTCCGCGCGCACCTCCTCCTCGGCCTCCTCTTCGCCCTGCTCACCGTCGAGCTCCACCCACTGGCGGCCGTGCCGCGACGACGACGTTGCCCAAGCAGCACGGCCGAGGCGGCGCGCGTGCGCCCCCTCGCCAGCGACCTGCCTGCCCACCGGGATCACCATGGGCTCGTGGGCCCACATGACACGCGCTCCTGGTTCCCCACGCGCAAAGGCCTCCTCGGCCGCCTCGCGCTCCACTGCTTCCGCAGCCAGCGCAGCGGCGCGCAGCCGTTGGAAAACGCCCGTCCGCTTGAACTCCGTGTGCTTGCGTTTGAGCCGCGCCGCGCGCCGCGCGTTGCTCACAAACTCAGCTGGCGTGACCGCGGGCGGCGGCGCTTCGAGAGACAGCTGCGGCTTGATGGCGACTCTGGCTAGGAAGACGGTACCGGGTTCGAGACCCTCAGGGACCGTGGCCGAGTAACGCACGCCATCATGCAGGAAGGCTACCTTGCGGTCGGCGCGTAGGCTCGCTGGAACGAGAAGCTCCAAATCGCGCCACACGCCGCCGCCCCCAGCCCGCACTGGGGACGGCACTCCGGCAGTCGCATCCTTCTCCTCCTCGTCCTCGTCCTCGTGCTCGCCCTCGTCCTCGTCCTCGCCCGCGGCCCACTGCCTGTGGCGCTGGTAGCCCCGGCGGCCACACGTGTGAGCCTTGTGCGAACCCTGACACGCGGAGCATGCCGCGCGCGCCGCCTTGGCCGCCGCCTTAGCCACCACCTTGGCGGCCGCCTTGGCCGCGGCCTTGGCCGCCGCCTTGGCCTCGCCCTTGGCCTTTGCTGCAGCCTTGGCATCTGCCCTGGGCAACGTGCGCCTCCACTTAACCAAGGTCATGTCGAACGGGCCGTCCTCAACCTCGCCATCCCACTCCGTGGCCTCCATGAGCAGCGTGCATTTGAGACGATGCGCCTCGGGGAAAGACGCTGTGGGTAAAGACGCTCCCGGGCCATCAGACTTACGCCCGCCCGCCGACTTGCGTTCGGGCTTCTCGGTAGTGGTCACCTTTCCCTTGCCTCTGAGCTTATTGGCGGATAGCACTTTCCCCCAATACCAGCCACCGCCGGTGCCCTCGTAGAAGATCTGCAGGCGCTCGCCTTTCTTGGGGGGCGCTCGCGTCGCCTCGTCCTCCTCCTCGCCCTCGTCCTGCTCCTCCTCCTCCTCCTCCTCCTCATCTTCACAATCCTTTTCCTCGCCCTCATCCTCCTCACCCTCCTCCTCCTCGCCCTCCGCCTCCTCGCCCTCGGCCTCCTCGTCCTCTCCGTGCTCCTCGCCTAGCTGCTCGCCTAGCTGCTCCTGCTCACCAGTCTGCTCACCAGCATTCACACCGGCCCAGGCGCCGCGCCCCTGGCACACATGGCCCTTTTTAGGCTGCCCGCACACCCCGCACAGGTTCGCCGCCCACTCTGTCGCACACACCATGCAGCGGAAGCGCTGGCGCCCCGTGGTGCGCTCCATGGCAGTTGCCTCGCCACCACACTCGGGGCACTCGGGCGCTTGGAGTGTAAACCGGAGAGCTTCAAGCTTGCTTCGGCGCTGGGCGGCGGACTGTGACGGCAGCTTGGCCGACGCGGCGCATACGCCCGCACGGACTGCATACGGCGAGGGCCGCTTGGCCGATGCGCCCGATGCGCCCGATGCGCCCGGGATACTAGCGAGGAAGGCGCTCGGAACCTTGTGGAAGTGGGCGTACACAATCTCGTCCGGGATACCGAGCTCGAGGCGCCGCTCGAGAGAGCCCTCGAACGGGCGCTTGGCCACCGGCACGAATGAGAATGACGATCCAGCCGCGGCCGAGGGCCCCGACGCTGGCGCTGGCGCTGGCAAGAGCGGCGCCACCAGCTCTCCTTCAGCAGCAGCAGCGGCGGCGGCGGCAGCGGCGGCGGCTAGCATCCTGCGGACCCGATCTGCGCCCGGGTCGAGCCGCTCGGGCGCCTTGACCGAACGTTGTTCGCGTACGCGCCGCTCAACTTGAGGTCGCTCGCGCGGCTCGCGCGGCTGCTGCTTGCGCTGGAATGAAGGGCCGCCACCCCGCTGCACCATTCTGCCACCTCCGTCCAGCAGCCCGAGCGACTCGAGCACTTTCTTGTTCTTCTCGATGTTCTCGAGCCGCTGGCGCTCGTACGCGGATAGGCCGTTGGCGTCCACGACGGCGTCGTCGTCTGAGTCCGAGTCGCTCATGATTGGCGTGCGAGCGCCTCGCGAGGGAGTCACACACGTCTCTCGCGTCACAAGGAAGGCGCCGCGCTCGTACGCGTCGTATCGGTCAACTCGCGAAGGGTCGTCTGGAGCAGCTTGGAATGGGTATTTGCCTGATGAACTTTTCATTTCATGAAACAGCCCGCGCTTCACGAGCACCTGTGCATGTGCGGAGGTGCTGTGGTTCTACCGAAGCATGTCGTTCCAGCCGAATAATGCCTTCGAGGAGAAGTTTCGCCAGTTCCTGCAGGAGCCCGAGACGCAGGAGGCCATCCGCGGCGATCAGGAGAAGGAGATCAAGATCATGAAGAAGATGGATGAGTTTGAGTCGCTCCACGAGCTGACTGGCCAGCGCGAGCAGCTTGCGGTGGCTCTGCAGGACCTCGACGCTGAGTCGCAGCGGCTCATCTACCCGATCCTCCGGCTCAAAATGGTCCAGCACATCCTCTTCGCGGCGCTCAAGGAGACGCGCAAGAATGGCACCTCATTTGTGCAGGCGGTGCGCCAGCAGTCGCTGCTGCACATGCTGGAGCGCGTGCGCGATGAGCTGAACAACGACCCCGAGAATGCGAAGCGCATTGAGGGCGAGTGGTTCCACAACATGCGTTGTGGTCTGGAGGCTGAGGCGGCGAAGATGCCGCCGCGCCAGCGGCAGGTGCTTCCCGCAACGCAGATGCTGCCGATAATCCAGTCGGGTGTGCAGCTGAGGATCAACGGGAACCACAAGTTCAAGGAGAAGAACTACCACGCGGCACTCACCATGTACATGCAGGGATGCGTCGGTTTCGAGATGTATTGCGCGACCAACGACCAGGACCAGACGCTCCTCGACGACGTACACGTGCAGATACGCAAGAACACTGCGGGAGCGGCGCTCAAGACGCGAGACTACACGCTATGCATCTTCTCATGCGACAAGGTGCTCGAGCTGCAGCCGGGAGACACAAAGTCGCTGTACCGGCGCGCGCTTGCGAACTGGCGGCTCGGTGAGGTCGAGAAGGCCTCGGCCGACTTGGAATCCATCCTCAAAGCGCGCGTCAACGAGTACAACGAGGTGGCTGAGTCGGCGACGGCCAAAAAGGCAGCTCGGAAGCTGCTGCGGCAGATTGAGGAGTCGGAGGAGCGTGCGGAGCTCGTCGAGATTCGGATGGCTAGGGCGCTCGCCTTCGAAATACCCAAGCTCGGACTGTACGAGAAAGCTCCGGTGCCAGCGCAAGCGGAGTAGAGGCATGCCCTAACATACCTATGAGCTACGTAACAGCCGGGTGAAAAATGGCGTGCTGTCAAACGTCTCTCGCCTCAATATCGCAGAATAAATCTACCGTAATAGATTTTGTACTAGTATGAAGAATGCGTCGCACTTGACTCTTCACACTTCAGTGTACTTTTTTCGCGAACACAAATGCACAATGTGAGGCCTCATGTGCACAGCACCATGGCCCACGGCACTCAGGTCCGGTCTCAGCACACAGCAGCCAGTGGGAGCGCGATCAGAGTTGTTTACATGTACAGCTCACCTTTCAGTTCAGTATGGTGTATGGAGACCCCCCTACCGATCGCGGATCGGATTCGATCGCAAGTCCAAGTGATCCGTGGTCGCTCTTCTCTCTTCAGACCGCCATCAGGTGGGTCTCCACGAGAGACTCGAGGCACGAGGGTGGGGCAATCGTCTGGGTCTGCGAGCGGTTGAATTCGTGTTCTTGACATCCATCGCGTTCGGCTTGAAGATGTAGCCAAAGACCGGGTGCGTACATGTCTAGATCATGCTTCCATGTACGCCAGCCCTCGCCCCGGTTGCGGGTTCGTTGTGGTCGCCATTGTCGCGTTGCCCTCTTTGAACAGCTTGCGAAACAGTTGCTCAAAATCGGACTCCAGCATCTCGTCCCGCTTGATATCCTCCGGCTTGAGTGGTGCTGTCTTAAGCGCCTTGAGTATGTCGAGGCCTGTGAGGCTGAGGGTGGCCACCACGCCAGGGTTGAGGGAGACCTTGAGCTCGCCTAGGCCGGTCACGCAAGACGACAAGTTGTTGAGCATCTCGGCCCACTTGGCTGGCGGGAAGAAGAGCATCATCTCGAGCTGCTCTATGAGGGACGCGTTCTGCTGCACACCCCAGAGAGCGTACCTGGGGAAATGTACGGGCGCCGTGGTGAGACACATGCATGCTGGGACCGGGCGCCGTGCTGAGCGTGTGCACAGCCCAGAGAGCGTACCCGATTGCCCGAGGCACGAGCTGTGCAAAGGTTGCGAGGTGCCCGACCTTCAGATCTCGGAGGGATTGCACAAACCGCCGCACTTCCGGATCAGGAATCTGCATGTTCTGCCTCTCCTCAAAAAGGTGACGGAGCGCGTCTTGTGTGCGCAGGAAACCCAGCTCCAGCTTGGCGTAACGACCGAGGCGGGAGAAGTATTTTAGCCAGCCGTCTGAGAATTCTCTTCCGAGTATGCTGTCCGGCAGCTTTTTCAGGGCCTGGGTGAGGCCCGCAGCCAAATCTGCATGCACCTTGAAGAAGGTGCCCTTGTCCAGGTGGGACAGCACCGTCTGCTGCCACACCGCCTCGTCCTCCGAGGTGAGTGCGTCGACTGAGAGGCCCAGGTTTGCCTCCACGCAGATCGAGCTTTTGACTGGCAGGCCCTCGTCGAGAGGAATCTCCATGGGGTTTCTGATGTAGCTCTGCAATTCGACCACGGCCCTGCCGGTGACGATGACACTAAAGGTGAGCGCCATCTCCGAAAGCGCGTGCTTCCACTTGCCCATGTCTAGATTGGCTGCCTTCAATTCGTCTTTGAAGGGTTTATATTCCTTGGCTTGCTCGAGGATCTGGAGCCAGTCAGCCACGAGCTGTTCCATTTTTGCTCTGGGGACTCCTTCGCGGCGTGGGAGGGTGAATGCGATCTCGACCTTGCTCGGCCAGTCGTCAGTACGGCCGGGGAAGAACTCGAGTAGGGCCTTGATGCCGAGGTTTGGGGTGGCCGGTTCCGATGAGGACGTCAGCGACGATAAGAAAAACCTCGACTTTTTGCGACGGCCATCACGAGAACCGCCCTGCACCTTAGGGTCGCCAATCTTGAAC
The DNA here is from genome assembly GCA_002887195.1 of Chrysochromulina parva. NCBI lineage: Eukaryota > Haptophyta > Prymnesiales > Chrysochromulinaceae > Chrysochromulina > Chrysochromulina parva. The sequence goes on from PJAB01000048.1 coordinate 34,422, forward strand.
TCTATGTCGATAGACTGTGACTCGTTCTCTTGCCGATCGTCGACTCCGCCGGTGCGAGCAGCAGCCGCCGCCTTCAAGCGACGTGCCATCATGCGAGAAAGCAGGCTCGCCTGCAGCTGGGCTCGCAAAATCATTGACCCAAGCGCCGAGTCGACTTCTCCCTCGTCGTCCTTCAAACCGCACATGAACGCGATGAATTCCTCCTTATCAATTCCGCCTGAGCCATCGGAATCGATGCTCCTGAACATGGCCTGCGCCTCGTCGGGCGACGACGTGTTGCCGCAGGCGAAGAGGAGATCCTGGAACTCCTCGATGCCCAGGGTGCCTGAACCGCTCTCGTCGAGCTCGTTGAAAGCCTCCTCGAGGCTCGCGATGGCCTGCTCTTCCATATCAGCCATGGTTGTGTTTTCGCATTTCGGTCCAAAAAGTTAAGTTCGGGCCGAAACAACTACCGGCATTTTACCGGTTTGTCGGTGGTGAGGTACGTCTGTGTGATCCGTGTGCCCGTGTGCGCCCGTGTGTCCCGTGTGTGTCCCGCGTGTGTGTGTCCCGGCTCCCCCCGGTGTCTTGAATCGGTTTGTTGTAATTGGTTTGGGGGGGTTGGACCGTACACCCGGAACGATCAGGCAGGCTCATCGTCAGCCCAGCGTCATTGGCGCTCGCGTGGCGCTCGCTCCATGCGCGATGCGCGGGCTTTCAACATCATCAGACGATGCACTGAATTCTCTGAACGACGTTCCGCAATTTAAGGTGACCTTTTTGCAGTACATAGTATAACCAATGGAAAATCAAAATGCCTCTACTCGAAAGACTAAACGCTCTAGAGATGTTAGACGCACACAAACTGTGAACAGATACACTCAGATACACTCAGATACACTTCGACATACCAGGATCGACTAGTGGCGTCTTCAATACACATGACTCAGCGAGCAAGACCTTGGGTCTTGCGGCAAGACTGCCAATCGAGCCCACATCGGTACTTTGCCACTGCGTGAGCTGCCGCTACCGCCGTTGAGAAGCTGCCCAGCATGTTTCCGTCTACCGCCGCGTAGTAAGCGAATGGCTTTGCCCATTCACGGAAGGTGACGCCGTCGTACCCTGTGTTCGTGTCCAAGCTGTGCATGAGCGGCAGGCCTCCATGTTCAGCTCGTAACAACTTGGCAAGTGAGCGCATGCCCTCGGCGCGCAGCAGGTCTGCGGTGAACGCGCTTCGAAGGGTGCACCCCGCCGATTGTGCTCGGAGGATCAGCGCATCCGCGACGACCGAACGAGGGTAGCCCAGCTGTGCTTGAAATGATCGGCACGTGGCTTCGATTCTCGCAATATCGAGATGCGTCGGGAGAAGGTACACGATGTGCATGATAATGTCGCGTGGCAACACGTGCAGGAGCGTCTTCACTGGGAGGGCAAAGAGCCCTCGACGCGGCGGGACTCGTTGTGGCAGGACTCGTGACGGTAGCGCTTCCCATGGTTCGTGTATCCGCATCCCAACGGCATCTTCCGTGCCCCACGTGGCGCGTGTGGCCGCAACTTGCTCACGAAGTGTACGAGTCGACAACTGGCCTGGTTCGCGAGGCGCGGCTTCCACGAAGTCGACAAAAACACATCACAAAAGGGAGAGGTCCGACGAGTTTGGGCTGAAAAAGCGAGTCGACGAAACACACATTTGTGAATCAAGTATGGGCTTCTTGGAGTCAGGAGCGACGAAACGCACAGTGTTTGTGAAGATTGACGATTCAATCGACTGATCACGTGAGAAGACGAGATATCTCGAGCGGGAGCTCATCCCGACCCGCGGCTGTGTGCGACAACCTCGCCGCATCCAAGGCGCTCCTATCCATATCATCCTTCGTTGCTGCAGCTGCGCCAGCCTCAAGAAGCGCCACGACCGCCGCATCGGCGCCCTGACCAATGGCGTCGCTGCCGGACGCACAACGTCCACAAGGCGCCTGAGCGGACGCGGCCGCCGCCACGTGCAACGGCGTCTGCCCGAATTGATCGCGTCTGTTCGGGTCGGCCGCAGCCGCGAGCAGTAACTGAACGAGCGGCGCGGCCGCATTGGGCGGCAGGCGCGCGGCCGAATGCAGCGGCGTCTCAAGGGGCAGCGAAGTGTTCTTGCCGTGCTTGCGCGCCGACATAGGGACGCCGTTGACCGATGCGCCCGCACTGATGAGCAGCGCCGCCGCCGCGTGCTGCTGGTTCACAACCGCCCAATGGAGCGCCGTACGATGCCACCGATCGCGCAGCTCGATCGTTGGCTCTCGTCGATTGGAAGTTCGCTCCTCACGCCCATCGTACTCGACGCCCGCCTCGATCAGCCTTCGCAGTGCTCCCAGACAGCCGGCGCGCGCTGCCGAGTGCAACGCAGTCTGCCGACGGTCATCTCGCATGGCAATAGGTGCACCTGCGTCGAGCAGCAGCTCGAGCGCGCCACGGGATACATCGGACTGGGCGGCCAGATGCAGCGGCGGCAGGCCCGCTGTCGAGATGAGCGTCACGGGAGCCGACGCCCCCAGCAGTGTGTGCACGAGCGCCGTGTGCCCCGCCTGCACGGCCAAATGCAGAGGGGGTAGCCCTCGCTCGTTGAGGATAGTGTCGCCTCGTAACGCGCGCGATGCCCGTGGTGCGCAGTCCGCACCAAGCGCAAGCGCCGTGCGCGCGAGCACGTCGTTGCCATAGCGCGCGGCGAGGCTGAGCGAAAGCTGCAAAGTGGGCCGCGTGAGCGTGGGATTCGTCAGCTCGGAGCTCAGGCGCATGATCTCATCGATGAGCTCTTCCTCCTCGGCGGCGGCGGCCTCGCACGCGGCCGCCGCTTCAGCTGCGTCGAGGATCGCGGCAGCGGCGGAGTGATCCGGTTCGGGTGCCTTATGAGCCGGAGCCGCCTTGCCACGCGCCTCGACATCGGCCTCGTGTGCGGCGGGCGCTAGGGCCGCCGTCGGAGACGCAGCCTCGGATGCCGCCGCCTCGTCGCCGGGCACACACACGCCATGCTCGGCCAAGAAGGCGGCGTACCTGTAGAGCAAGGGCAATTGTAATACCGCTTTGGGAGACCAAACACCGCGCAGCAGTCCGTAGTCGGCGGTGTCGACGTCCTCCTCGTCATTGCGTCGAGAGGAGGGCGCTCGCGGCGCATGTGTGCTGACCAGCGTGAAAGCGAGCTTGCGCGCCACTTGGAGGGCTCGAATGGAGTCCCCGCCGAGCCGCACAAAGTCTGAGCGCCGACCGAGGCGCTCGAGACCGAGCTTGAGTACGTCGGCCCAGACCGCCGCAATCGCTGCCTCCAGTGGATTGAGTGCTGGGGCGGTCAGGGGCTGCGGCGGCGGCGGTGGTGGCGGCGCCCCAGCTCGCGCTACGCCCGGCGCCGCACCCAGCCGCGCCGTGTCTGGCGCCGCACCCAGCCGCGCGTCATCGGTTTTGTCGATGCGCCTGCCGGTACTCGTCGTGTCGCTGGGGGCGCCCTCTATTCCGGCGAGGTGCGCTCGCAACATGGGCGCGAGTGCGATGCGGTCGAGCTTACCAGTAGGCGTGAGAGGCATCTTGATGACGAGCACAATCTCCGACGGCGTCACAGCCGCTGGCAACTCGCGCAGCGCATGCAATCGGAGCAGCGCCACCGCCGCCGCCTGCAGTAGCGCATCATGGCGGAGGCTGGTGTCACCGCGGCCACCGCCGCCGCTGCCGTTCCCGCTGCCGCTGCCATTCCCGCTGCTGCTGCTGCTGCTGCCGCACTTGCCATCAGTGGCAACGTCCTTGTCTGTCCGCCTCTCGACTGCGGCTACCAGTCGCCCGTCGATGACGAGGGCCGCCGCATGGACGACAAGTGGCTGGCAGCGCGCGAGCACCCCCTCCACCTCGCCCAGCTCCAGCCGCATGCCGTTGAGCTTCACCTGCTGATCGCGACGACCCAGCAACCGAAGCGAAGCGGCGCCATCAGGCGTGCATGCCCATGCTGCCACATCGCCGGTCAGGTACACACGGTAGCCGAGCGTCGGATGCTCAACGAAGCGCTCGGCCGTCAGGGCGGACTGATTGAGGTAGCCTTGCGCGAGCTGGGGGCCTCCGATGGCGATCTGCCCAGTGCATGCAATCGATCCCGCCGCCTCTCTCGCGTTCGAAGCTTCCACACCCGAACCCATCGCCGGCGGCTCAATCACGCGCAGGGCATCGTCCAGCAACAGGAGCGTACACCCGGGCAGAGGTGCACCGAGTAGTGCGCCCTGCCCATCATCAGCCACAATCGGAGCCGTGGCGACGCTCGTCACGGCGCTCGTGCGGCGCGGGGCCGTTACCTCATAAGAGCTCTGGTAGACAGTGCACTCGGTGACCCCGTAGATGTTGCACAGGCGGCGGCGGCGGCGCGTTGGTGGTCCGTGAGCCTCGTCGAGCTCCAATGCCATCCGATGAGCTCCGATGAGGTCGTCCGATGAGCTCCGATGAGCTCCGATGAGGTCGTCCGATGAGCTCCGATGAGCTCCGATGAGGTCGTCCGATGAGCTCCGATGAGCTCCGATGAGGTCGTCCGATGAGCTCCGATGAGCTCCGATGAGCTCCGATGAGCTCCGATGAGCCTCGTCGAGCTCCGATGCCCATCGTGCGATCAGCGCAGCGCTCATGCGCTCACCTCCGAGGGTGACCACCTCGAGATGTGGGAACGCGGCGGGAGATCCTCCAACGGTCGTCCAGAGCGCAGGGGTGCTGCACACGTGCGTCGCTGCTGAGGAGGCGAGAAGGGCGCCCAGGGACTCACGCACGCTCGTGCGTGACGGCAGGCAGAGTGTAGCACCCGCGAGAAGCGCGGTCCATGCCTCGCCAATGCACGGATCGAACGACACTGCCGAAGTGAGTAGCACTCGACTCGAGGGGCCGATGGCATGCGCCACTGCGTTGGCCTCGGCATAGGCCACCAGCGAGCCCTGGCTGACGGCAACACCCTTGGGGCGACCCGTCGAACCGCTCGTGTAACACACGTACATGAGCGTGCCTCGTGCCGAAGGCGCAAGTAGCGCACGAGCCACGTCTGCACAGCCCGATGGCGACGTCAGTTGCACTGCGGATGATGCACGGCACTGCACGTGTATGATTGGCAAGGATTCCGGCAGAGCTGGTTCATGCGGAGCCACGAGCAGCATCGCCATAGCCCCAGAGTCGTTCAGCAGGTATCGCACGCGATCCTGCGGCAGCGACGGGTCCACGAGCAGGAAGGCGCATCCTGCGCGCTGCGCAATCAACTGACAAAGCATCAACTCGGCACCCTGCTCGGCCATGATCGCGACGACTGGGCACTGCTGTGGCTGCTGTGCGGCCGCTGCTCCTGCCACTGCTTGCAGCCGTGGAACGTAATCATCTGCAGCGTGCAGGAGCGCCTCCAGCGTGACGGACTGAGGAGAGCCGGCGGGCTCGTGTGTGAGGTCGAGCAGCATTGCCCTCTCGAGATTTCAGAAAAATGGTCTGCTGAACATTTCACACCCGACGCGCGACTTACGAGTACGCTGCGATCTCAAGTGGCCCTCACGTTTCGCTCATTTCGGAGACTTCGTGGTCGCAGGTGTGTGGTTTGGGAACTGGTTTGGGCTCAGCCGATGCTCACGGTCGTGCCGCCCTTGGAGGACGACGACACGGCCGCGGACTCGTGGCTCAAGTTCTTGACGAGGAGCATCACCGCCAATCGCCGACGGCAGGCGCAACCGTGCGACACACAAAGTGAATCCGCCTCGACACTCGAAGAGCGCCAGGCAGGGTCATCATCCACCCCAGCAGCAAGTTGCAAGCGGAGCAGATCCACTCTTGTTGCTAGCCTACCAACACCGCTTGGTGCCCATGCCGGGCGCGTCGGCCTTGCCAATCTGGGCAACACATGCTTCATGAACTCCGCATTGCAGTGCCTGAGCCACACGCGGCACCTCACATCATATTTTCTCAGTGAGGATGCCACGTGGGAGACTGAGCTGAATGTGGACAACCCGCTCGGTTCGGGCGGCGCGCTCGTGCGCGCATACGTGGACGTCCTCAAGAGCCTGTGGTATGGCGAATACTCCCATGGGCCTATCTACACTCCCACCCGATTCAAGCAGACGCTAGCGGACTTCTCACCGATGTTTTCGGGGAATGAGCAGCACGACGCGCAGGAGCTGGCCACCTTTCTGCTCGACGGGCTACACGAGGATCTCAACCGCGTGGTAGGCAAGAAGCCGTACATCGAGGACCTGGGTGAGCTCAAAGAGGGCCCTCGATTGGTGGAGGTCGCTGATTGCATGCTGATTGCCTCCCTCATCAGGTGAGCTCAAAGAGGGCCCTCGATTGGTGGAGGTCGCTGATTGCATGCTGATTGCCTCCCTCATCAGGTGAGCTCAAAGAGGGGCAGGACGAGGAGCGCGTGGCCGCTGAATCGTGGGGTAACTACCTGAAGCGCGACCGTTCGGTGATTGTCGACCTTTTCCAGGGTCAGCTCAAATCAACGGTCACGTGCACAGAGTGTGGCTGCCAGAGCAGCAAGTTCGAGGCGTTCATGTACCTCTCGCTGCCTGTGCCGCCGCCAAGCAAGGACGGCAAGTCACTCACGCTGGACGACTGCCTCCGAGAGTTTACCAAGGAGGAGCAGCTCGACCCAGAGAACATGTGGAGATGCCCCAGGTGCAAAGACTTCCGCCAGGCGAGCAAGCGCTTCGAGTTATGGAAGATGCCGCCGCTTTTGTTAGTGCACTTGAAACGCTTCTGTTCAAATGGGCGCGGCCAGCACGTGAAACGCGCCCAGGCGATCATCACGCCCCTTAATGGGCTCGACCTGAGCGCGTACACCGGTGGCTCGCTCGGAGTGTCCTCTGCGGCCACTTACTCGCTCTATGCGACGTGCAACCACCATGGCACCATGCACCGAGGCCACTACACTGCACACTGCCGCGGCGCTGGGTTTGGTGGCAGCCAAGGGGACGCGGCGGACCGCAGCAAGTGGCACACATTGGACGACGGTAGGTGCCGAGAGGTGAACGCGAGCAAGGTGATCGATGGCTCAAATTACATCCTCTTCTTCGAGCGCGAGGCCGCCTTCGGGCTTCCGAGGCGGCAGACACTCAGTCGCCCGGAGCTGTGGCCCTTCCGGCTGTCGGTCATCCCGAAGGATATGCTGCCTTCGAAGGATATGCTGCCTTCCCGGCTGCGCGATAGGCAGCACTCATCCGCAAGAAGCCACTGGTACTCCTTGTTCAAGGCTTGGAGCTTTGGGGATGCTTTTTCTACTCGTAGCAGATGAGGAGCTACCTGGCTTTGAAGCACGCAGCTGTTACTGGATCAAGATGCTGATCAAGACTAACACTGGCTCTTGGGGCCATGAAAACACTTACACTAATAAAGATTGACTAAAGAGAAATACCTACTCACACCGAGTGTGAACACTGATGAGATTCCAATCATGACTGCGCCTCCCACGGTGTGTCTCCTCGGGACCGGTGGGTGTGCGTCCTGCCGAGATGGCAAAAAACGTGAACGTAGATTCCTGAAAATGCCCAACTCGGCGCGGTCTTCAACTCCGCGTGTCGCCTTTCGCCGTCCGTCCACTGAATGGGGCTCATCGACGCGGGCGCCAAGGCGCTGCGCTCGTTGCAGAACGGCTTGACGGCAGTGTCCACGCTCGACTTGCGCGACGTGGCCTATATGTCGCCTGCGCGGCTCGAGCGCGCCGGCAAGGTCGCCAGCACCCTGCATGACGCGGGCTTTGCAGATGAAAAGGTGATTCAGATTGTGCGCGCCCTCTTCTGCGCGGAGCTCTTGGGTTCGCACGAGGCCGAGCAGCAGATGGAGCGCGCCTTTGACGTCTGGGACCGCGATCACCGCGGCGTCCTCGATCTGGCTGAGTTCTCGCGCGACCTGAGCGCCTTGCTGGCCGGTGACCTCGAGCCTCACGAAAGGCAGGCACTCGTCGACGGGCTGAGCGCCGACGGCTCCGACGAGCTCGAGTACGAGGGGTTCCGCGAGGTGATGCTTGCCGTGGGCGCCGACGATGCCGAGCGACACAGCCGCCTCGCGGCGCTGCGCTCGTACGGTGACGACGTCGCGCTGGCGCGCACGGCCGTAGGCGTGGCGCAGGCCAGCCATATGAGCCGGCACGAGCTGCGCGTGGCGGGCGCGCTCGTGCGCGTGATGCAGCGCGAGCGGTACGCGGCTGAGGACATGGCGGCGCTGCTCCCAGCGCTCGGGCTCGCCTCGCCCTCGGAAGTGCAGCTGCGCGCCGCCTTCCGCGTCTTTGACCCGAGTGGGAAAGGCGAGGCGCTCGATGCGGAGCACTTGCGCGAGAGGCTGTCGCTGCTCGTGCCGCAGGCGGCGCGTGTCGTGTGGGGCGAGGGCATGGCCAGCGGTGTGGCGGCCACCGGCCACGACAGCAGCCGCCCGTTGGGAGAGGGCATCGGGCTGATCAACTTTGACGAGTTCTGCCCTCTCCTCGCACAGCTGCGCGGGGCGCTTGCGTCGCAGGCGCTCGCAGCCGGAGTGAGCATCAAGCCGCAGGGACAGAGTGGTTGGCTAGGGCAACTCACGTCGAGTGTGAGTCACTCGACGGTCGCGTGGCGCGCGATGCCGCTCCTCGAGACTATCCAGCTTCCGCCCGAGCGACTTCTGCAGTGCGGTACGCTGATCGCCGAGCTCGAGTCGGCGGGCCTGTGCACGAAGGCGGCAGCAGCTGTCGCGCGCGTCCTGTTTCTGCGTCATGATCCGGAGGCGGCGCGAGAGGCGTTCAGCTCGCTCGACCTGAAGCGCTCCGGAGTCGTGCCGATGGCGCGGCTGCGCTGGATTCTCCCCAGTCTGGTTCGTCACCTGCCGGCCAAGCAGGCGGAAGCTCGGCTTGCAGCGGCCTTGGCGGAGACGAGCGACGCCCGGGGGCTCGAGCTTGCGGACTTTGCCCAGCTGCTCGCGAGCCTCTCGGTTGCGACCGAGGGCAGCGAGGGCGTCGTCGCCGAGGCTCTTACGGGCCTGAGCGCGTCACTCGATGGCGCTGTCAGCGAGGGCGTCGGTGGTCTCCCAAATATGGGTGGTCTCCCAACTATGGGTGGTCTCTCGCCGTTACAGCTGCAGCGTGTGGGTCGGATCGCGCGCCGCATGCAACACGAGGACTACCCGCCCACGGCCATCCACGCCGTCATTCGTTGCCTCTTCATCTCCGCCTCCAAGTCCGACCTCGAGCGCGCCTTCCACCTGCTCGATCGCGAGCACGTGGGCTCGCTGGACGCGGCGCAGCTGCGTGTGCTCCTCACCGTGGCTGGTGAGAAGACCAGCGCGCAGAACGAGCTGAGCAGCTGGTTCAGTGCCCTCGACCGCGACGGCTCCGGACGGCTCGAGCTTCCCGAGGTCTCACGCCTCCTCCGCGCCCTCCGGCGTGCGATCAGCACGGGCCCTCCGGGCTCCGCCTTCTCAGCGCTCTCGAAGACGCTCAGCCACTCGATGCACTCGCTCCAGACCCCCGCGAATGCGCTCGACACGGCGCTCCTCGACAAGCTCGCGCCCGTTGAGCGGCGGCGCGTGCGGCGCGTCGCCGACGCGCTCCACCAGGCCGAGTTCGCCCCTGCTCAGATCCGCGCGATCGTCGCGTCGCGATTTGGACAGCTCTCCACCTCAGGCGCGCTGATGAAGGCGTCGGAGGCGACCATGCGCGCCGCCTTTGACGCCTTTGACCGCGAGGGCAACGGCGCGCTCGATGCGGACGAGTTCCGCGAGATGCTCCATCTGCTCGCGGGCGACGAGCCCCTCGGCTTCGCACAGGTTGAGTCACTCTTCCTCGAGGCCGACCGCGACCGCTCGGGGACGCTCGAGTTTACGGAGTTTGCTTGGCTCCTCCTGCACTTCGACCACGCGTACGCGCCAGCGCCCGTGCCACCCAAGGGCGGCGCCGGCGCGGGTGCGGACGCGAGCGCGAGTTCGACTCCGATTCGTCCGATTTTCGTCAAGTCGGTGGACGAGCTGAAACAGGACCGGCGGCGCGAGGGGCAGCAGAAGGCACTCACGACACGCGCCGAGCGGCTCCGGATCAAGGCAGACACGCTCGCGCGCGCCTCGCAGCTGCTCTACCAAGAGAGGCCACTTGTGTGCGCCGAGTTGCTCATGCGGCTGCATAAGGTCGAGAAGTATGAGTCGCGCGCGCTGCTCGCGGCCGATCCGGATGCCAAGTCACAGACGGGCGAAGGGCTGTTGCTCCGGGGATCTCCAGCACTGCTAGAGAGGCGTGCCGAGGTGGTGCTGCGTGCTCTCGCGTCGGTGGCCGTGGAAGATCGTACTCGGGCACTCGAGCAGATGCGCCAAGCGATACAATCAATTGATGAGGAGCTGCCGGTGACGGAGACGGCAGCGGTGGGGCTCGGGCGCGCTCGCGGGCTCCAAGCACGCGCCGACCGGATGGCGCTCGTCATCGAGCTCCTCGGGGCGTCGAGCGGGCTGCCGCAGGCGATCACGCACGTCGCCGAGCTCATGGCGTCGCTGCAGCAAGAGGCGGAAATGCTCAGCTCGGCACCGCCCGCGCTCGCCCGCGGCACTGAGGAGCCACTTCGCCAGCTGCGCCGTCGGCTCGCCGCTTTCAGCCAGCTGCAGCTGCAGCTACAAAACAAAGCGCTTGCCGCGGCCAAGCAGCATGCGATCAGCCTGGCGACACGGCTGCGCGCGGACGCGGCGAAGGTGACCGAGTACGCTTCGCAAGGCATCTACGTGCCGCCAGGGGTCACTCCTCTGCCGCTGCTCGAGCCGGCAGAGGCTGCGTCGCCGCCCAAGCTCTACGCGATGCGCTGGGCACGTGCGCGCGAGCTGCTGCGCGCGGCCGAAAAGGTGGGGCAGGTGCTGCATCACGTGCGCACCGGCAAGCGGCGCTCTCTCCAGACGGCCGTTCAGCTCCTCATGACCATCGAGGAGGTGGACCTGCCGCAACTGTTCAAGACCTGCATGGAGGTGGTGCAACTCACCGACCAGCAGCAGCAGAACTCCAAAACTCGTGCCGGTGGGCCGCGGGCGAAGCAAGCCGACGGAAGCGTTGCCCTCGCTTTCGCCGGCGGCGGCTTGCGTGACGCCGCCGCCGAGTACCAAGCAACGGTGTGGTGGCACCAGATCGATGAAGGCGAGGGCAATGACTCGTACGAGGTCGTCGAGCTCGCCGATTGGGTCTCGGCCAAGGACCTCAAGCGCGCGCGACTGCAGCTCATGCGCCGCGGGGGCATCGACGACGGCATCGCAGCGCTCGAGAAGATGCGCAACGACTTGCTTCTCTTCGCTAGGGATGCGTGCTAGAGCCGTACTAGAGCTAGGAGACTCTGGGACGTGGGAGACTCCCAGATCGCAGATGAGCTAGCGGAGAGTGAGTACTTGTACGGCTGTCGTCTGAAACAGTAGTACTACTAAGAGAGCAGAACATAGGAATACACGCATCACCGCGGCGTGGGTACGGTCGGGCGATCGGGCCCATTGATGGTTGCGGGGTCCGCCGGCGCGCCGCCCCGCCCGGCCGTCGACACGGCGTAGTTTTTCTCCTCCATCACCTCCAACCTCTCCGCCATCGCCACCCTCGCCAACCTCTGCGCCATCGCCACCCTCGCCTCCTCCTCTGTTACCTCTTCTGTTTGTACCGCCGCCCGCAGTACTTGCTTGAGCAACGTTTCTTTATGGTGCAACCTAGTTGCAACCTTCGCCACCTCATCTGCCTTAGCTCTTCGCACGTCGGCTTCTTTTTCTAGCCTCCAATAAGTTGCTTTTCCTTGCAGCCTCTCCACCTCATTGCCCGCATCACGGCCAAAGTTCAGCGCACCAACACCCTGCATGGTGTGCCTATAGAAGTAGAGGTAGTACATCTGATTCGAGAATATGGGTACATTCTTCGGGTTGCTAGACATGTATTGCGATGCCGCGATGGTGTTGACGTCGCCCATCGGCGCTTTTCGTCGTTGGCCGTGATGAGGGACTTGCATGCCTTGCATGAGGCGCGGCCTGGGTAGCCGCTCGAGCGCCAGCGAGGACGACGTCCTCCTCAAAGCTACTGATGCCTCGGTGCGCTGTATTACTTCTGGGGGCACTGCTGGGGCGTACCCAGCTACCGCACGGAGCTTGACATCATCGTCCGGTGCACGCCGCGTGCACTTCCACACGGGGCTCACCTGAGCGAACCCAGATGGGGGGCGTTGGTAGTGACCTTTGAACGAGGCACTCTTGGACATGGGTTGCATCATACACAACTGTTGTCGCTTGGCGAGCTCGTAGGCCAATTTTGCGTCAAATTCTGCGTCCGTCGTCGGAGTCCCATCAACGCGACTTGCTACGCGAGAGGCTGTCTCTAGCTGGACGACGCTGGGCGAGGGGGGGCGAGAGGCCGACGCTGGTCGTGAGGCTGCGTGGAGGCTGGGCAAGCTTCTCGTCTGCAGCTCGTCTCCAGCAAGCTCGGAAGCGCTTAGAATGGAGCCTCCGTAAAGCTCATAAAGCTTGTAGTTGAAGGCGGCGAGCTGTTCATCATCGTCGCCCGATTGCACGGCAGACGAACGCCGCTGGCCAGACGCTATTCGCCAAAAGAATGGCTCTACGGGGCTCGCCATGATATCTTGTCCAATACAGCGCAACTCCAGCGTGTTCGAAAAATAGAAAAACATTATGAGACGCGTTACCATAAACAGACTCATGCATTATTTGAATGCATGCAGAATCAGCCTCAAAACGCGGCACCGCCGCTCCCTAGCCGCTCCCTGCACCGTCGTCATGACCGTCGTCCATGTTCGTATTTCCCGTTTGGTGAGAGTCTCGCACATCTGCCTAAGCCCATCTAGGTGAGCATCGAACGGGCTACTGCCGTGCCTACTGGGAACACAACAGAGGGGCAGCCACGAGTCTACACGCATGGTGCTGCATGCTCATCGGCTCATCGCTCGTAATCGCTCGCCGCTTCGCACGCCATCCATCAGCCACGTGCTGACTGTGCTGACCAATCCGTCGACCCACCGCATCAGAGGGTTGGAGTTCGGGGTCTTACGCTGCGACGACGTGGCAGCAGCACGCTCGTCATCGGCGTCGGCATGGGATCCATGCCGAGCCTTCGCGTAGACGGGGTGCCCATGCTCCGCATCGATCCAGGCGTGCTCACGAAGAGTCAGACAGGCGGGCAGGGCATCTAGCACGAGGCGCACTGAGGAGAAGGAGGGGCGAGCCGCTGGGTCGCGTAGCCAACAGTTGTTGAGCAGTTCGGTGACGGCGGGAGGGAGGCCAGCGGGCAGCTCCGGACGAATGTTGTTCAGGCTGACCGCCACGGCAGCCTGCAGCGGCGATCGGTCCGCGAAGGGAACCTCGTGCGTGATGAGCTCATAGAGCACGCAGCCAAACGAGAAGACGTCCGCTGAGCGAGAGTACTGCTCGTGCATGCACACCTCCGGCGCCATCCAACGGTACGTGCCTGTTTCTGCGGTGAGCCAGCCGCCGGTGCGCGTGTCGTCCGGAGCGAGCGCGGCTAATCCAAAGTCGGTGATCTTGACCATACCTCTCTTGTCAATAAGTAGGTTGGCTCCCTTGAGATCGCGATGCAGGACGCCACGACAGTGCAGGTGCTCCATGCCTGCGACGACATCGCGCCCGACGCGGAACAGAAAGCCAGCCGGCGTCGGCTGTCTCAGGCGTGTGGACAGGTCGCCCCCTTCGCAATATTCGAGAATCAGACCGAAGCTCGGCGTGGCGCAGATGACACCCATGCATCGGATGATGTTGGGATGCTGCAGCTGCGAGAGAGCCTCCACTTCCCTCTTCCAGTCGTCCACTCCCGAGCTGCTAGCCATTTTGACCGCGACGATGCTGCCCTGGTAAAGCGCAAGGTAAGTAACCCCCGCGGAGCCCGAGCCGATTTTGCGGCGGAAGATGAGTTCGTCCAACTCGATGACCATCGACTCGGTGGTGGTCAGCCGAAGCAAGGCACGCGTGCCGTGGAGCGAGTCGTCCCTCACATCGCCATCTTCAATCCCCATGAGCTCGCGGCTGGCACGGGGCGAGCGTAGCATCATGGAGCTCTGGCCCGCCGCCTTCGCCATGGCCTTCGCGGCTCTGCGTGCGTCGAGCTCGGCAGCCCGTGCGGCGTCCCTCGCCTCGGTGAGCTGATGCACCAGCTCACGCTTCAGTATCTCAGGGGTCAGCCCCTCGATCTTCGACAAGACTCGTGTGGCTTGCGAGATCTCGACGAGATTGGCACCGAGGACCTCGATTGCCTCGCGCACAGCTGCCTCTGTCGCCTGCTCGCTCTCACGCTGGGATTCGAGCTCGTCATGGAGGAGCACCTGCCACAGGACACAAGCAAATTACTGTTGAGCAAATTACGTGGGACCGGCAAAGGGGACAACGGCGTGTGCTATGGCTTAGGAACTCGTGAGGAGAGTGCTGACACCTGTAATCGCTCGAGCTTATCGATGTGCTCCGTCAGCAAATTCCAGCACCGATCGGCCCCTAGAGTCTCGCGCAGCCGCGCGACGTCAAAGTCCTCAAGAAGCCGAGCTTGAACATCACGAAGCTCTGGAGAGTATTCGAACCCGGCCCGTATGAGCTCGAGTAGCTTTGGTGGCGCAGTGTCGCGGATGATCGCCTCGTGCGAGCGCTGCTGCTGCATCCCAATCACGAGATCGGCGAATGCCCGCGATGGTAAGTGCGCGAGCGCTGCCGGTGGTAACGCGAGCGCGCCGCAAAGGAATGCCCGCTCCACGCCAGTGGCCTCCTTAAGCCTAGCAAAGGCATCGAAAATCTCAAAGTTGTTGTGCCTCGGCCTATCGATGCTGCCGCCTGCAGTCCGGTCAAGTACCGCCAAAATGAGCTGATTGAATTGGCTGAAGATTGAATAGAATGCGACGGCCGCTTGCTCCCCAGACTTATCCACCTGCTTGATGAAGCTGTCTGCCCGCGCCCGAATCTGCTGGAGCTGTTGTAGCGTGGCTGTCTCGGCAGGAAGCAAATCGGTGTCAGAGAAAGACAGAAAGGTTTGCTCTCGTTGCTCTAGCATGCGGCCTGAAAAGAAGAGGGTCGGATCAGAGCTTGCCACTGACCCGCACGTGACTCCTCGCTCGCGCTGCAGCTTGTGTACCAGCTCAGAGCGTTGCAGCACTCTCAGCACATCGGACGCCATGGAAATGAGCGAGAGTGCGCCATTTGTGTGTCTTGATGGCGGAGTCCGCAGAGACAGTTGAGACAGCTTCCTTCACAGGAACCATATTTTGCCGAGATGCTCCTCGAGGCTTCACATGTGCGCGAGTTTTGTTCAAACTTGCCGCCGTGAACGTGCCTCCCAATGTAGTGAAAAGGTCGAGCAAATACATGTATCCCCTGGCTTGCACACACACATCAATACAGATGGTGCGCCTTTGCGAAAAGGTCAGCTCATATCGAGCGCCGACTCGGCCACTACCACACGAAACACTGCCACACAGCGGTCGCCTAAACTTTGAGAAAGGGTCAGTTGAATCGACCTAAACTTTGAGAAAGGGTCAGTTGAATCGACACACAAGGTACCGACCAGCCACTACCACACCTAAACTTTGAGAAAGGTCAGCTCAGCTCCAGAACTCCTCATGCACATGTTGCTTCTCCTCTCGCTATCATCGGCTACTCCTCTCGCTATCATCGGCGAGCTGCAACCTGGGCGCACTGTTGCAGATATTCAGGCCCTATTACAGACCACGTGGCGCCTGCTTCCGGTCGCCAATGCGAGTGCGAGCGACGTGGCAGAGGCAGTGGCATTTGTGCAGACGCCGGTGGCACAACTGTCTGGAGCAACGAGTGGGCAGCTTTACCAGTACGATTACACGGGCTATCCAGAAGCTGAGTTGCAAAGCATTCCAGCTCAATTCACCGTCGCGAATTGCCATCAGTCCTCCATCGCCATTGCGGAGTACGTGCTCGCTGGCATGCTGCAGTGGGTCGTAAAGCTGCCTCAGATGGACGCCGCCTTGCGTAGCTGCACATGGAAGGAAGGCCCGCCTGGCGCCAACTGCTCAGCCGCGAAAATGATGCACGGGCAGCTGAGCGATATGAAGTTGGGCATCTTGGGATATGGAAACATCGGGGAAGCCATCGCCGTGCGTGCTGCTGCCTTCGGCATGCGCATCGGCGCAACCACGCTGAACCCACCGCAGCAGCCACCAGCCCCGCTCGCGTGGATAGGCGACGACTCGATGAACCCCAAACTCTTTTCCGAGTCCGACTTTGTCATCGTCTGTACTCCGCTGCTCCCGACGACCCAGGGCCTCGTCGACGCGACGCTGCTCGCGCAGATGTCCAAGCGCGCGGTCCTGGTGAACATCGCGCGCGGCCCCGTGGTGCAGGAGAAGCCGCTGTACGACAGCCTCGCGTCGGGGGCAATTGGAGGCGCCCTCCTCGATGTCTGGTGGAATACTGCCCCCGGTTCAGACATTGGCCCTCCGGAGGGATATGGGGTGAGAGCACCTGCATGCTATTTGAAGTCCAAGTCTTCCTACCCACGCCGACCTCCTGCTCAAATGCCTGCTTAGCGGCCTTGAAAGATCGGGCAAAGATGACCGGAGCACGTTCGAGTCTCTCCCTGCTCAGCCTAGCGCCTGGCCAAGTCAATACCGGTTCGACTTGCTGCCCAATGTGATCATGAGCGCGCACGACAGCGGCTTCACCCCCGAGTCACAACAGGAGGCCCTAAGGCAGGTCTCAGCGAATCTGGACCATCTGGCCAGGCAGGAGCCTCTCGAGCACGTTGTGCGCAATCGCACCAATGCTTGAGCCCGTGGCAAAAATGTACGTCAGGACGACTCTTTTTGCGCGCAAGACTCTAGACTGCGCTGCATTGCCGTCTCGCAGATCGGTGCGGGTCGTGGCGTCGTGCTCTTCTCAATCTCATGTCTTGCGAGTTTGTGTATGATTCACCTGGGTAGTCCGATGGCCGCGCTTGTGCGTCGAGCGCAGAGACACCCGGCCGCGGAGAGAGAGCGCGCGGCGTTCCTGGTTCCAGCGCTCCGGCTCGCCATTCGCGGTTCCAGAGGAGACGCGAGATTCGTCGCCCGAGAGGGCAACACGATCGGACGGGACGCGCTCCCCCGGTCCGGATAAGAAACCGAACGACACGTCGCGTGGTCCGTCCCCGGTGGATAACGATCGTGATCCCGGCCCCGCCATCGCGCGATGCCGTGATGCGCCAACCAGTCTCGAGTAGGTCGAGAGCTCAGGTGGGTCTGTCGCATCGTCTGTCGTGTGCAGCGCACGCCGCGCCGGTGCGCGGTGGCGCGTGGGCACAGGGCACAGCCGCCTCAAAGCTCAATCCGGCCCGCCCCAGTCGCCAGTGCTTCACCCATCTATTTTCCAAGCATTTTAGATTATACGCCGGCACGGCAGTGGCACGGGCATCCCACGGTCGCGGCACATCCACACGTGTCGTCGCAGTCAATCACATCTCCGAATCCCACCATCCACATGGCTCAAGGCTCACTTCACGCTTGCCGAAAAATGCACTCACAACGTGTAGTATGCCTGGGCCATGCTCAGGTATCGAGCCAAGCCGCTCGTCCATCGATCAAATGACTCGCGCGACTGTGCACGGAATTTGATCTCCTTGGCACCGCCGCGCAGCGACAGCGCAAACTCGAAGCGATCGTTCGAGAGGATCAGGAGCTCGCACCGGTCGGCCAGATCGACCGCCTTGTAGACATCGCTCTGCCGGGAGCTGTACTGCTTGCGGACGAGCACAGGCACGCGGTGAATGGGCGCATGCGCGTGCGCAGTGCCAGCAGAACGGGAGAGCAACGTACCCGAAAATGCAACTGGGAAACATACACGTTCCGCTGCTGGTAGACGATGCCGGAGAGCTTCAAGAGCGTGCCCTCGAGGCGCCGCGCGACACCGCCCGCGTTGATGGACGTCTCGTTCTCGTATGCGGGCTGCTCCCTCCTGTAGGTGTCCTGCACGCGGGCTGCCAACCTGAGCAGCAGATGAATGCGCCGAGCTGCACGTCCACGGACCATGCGCTGCAGCATGGTGGCAGCTCGTACCCGAGCCTCCGGGACCTGCGTAGCGCGCTCGACGAGGTTCCTGCTTTGGAGCATGTGCCGCGAGGGTGCGATGCGCCGCCGGTGCCGACGGACGCACCGGCGGCTGCGCCACGAGCTCCGCCGAGGAGGGGGGACGCCCCCGTGTGCGAGCGGAGCGAGCGAGCGAGCGGCCGCGGAGATGTGATGAGCTGACTTGACTTGACTTGATGCGAACGTGAGAAACTCACACGCGGCCCCGTCTCTTCGTCTTATCCTTGTTCGTCAAGTTCGACGTACAGTACATGTACCGCCCCAACTTCGACGTACAGTACTTCGCGCCTTCATTTCGCCGACCGCCTTTGAGCAGGCGCGGGGAGGCGCTCTGGGAGCGGGCGGAGGCAGGGTCGGGTTTGCTGGGGGCGGCCTCTTCTGAGTCGGCCGCGGGGAGCGGTCG
>PJAB01000049.1:0-51737 GCA_002887195.1 Chrysochromulina parva
AGCACCTCCCTGAGAAAAGGCTATAGCCAAGTCTTGGGCCCCATCCGCGATCACCATGGCTTATGATTTTCAAGTGACGGTTTTTCGTCCATTTTCGCTCACTTTACCGCTCAGGCGGCCGTTAGCGTAACGAAAAGAACGTTCTTGCTTCGTTCGTAAAGGCCGGCCCGCCGCGCCGCCCACTCGCCGATTTACACACGCCGCGCCGCGTAGAACTCGAGGGCCACACGTCAGTAACACAGAGTACAAACAGAAACGGGAGCGCGACAGTTCGCGCGCGCAACACCGGATTTGCCCGTAACCCTTGTTCGCGTCGTGTGGGCTGCTGCGCCGCACAGCGCGCCTGCCATACGGGCATACTCGTGCGCTGCGTGTAACCCTCGCTGTCGTAAATCTCCTTTCTCATCATGTGGACTTCGTCCGGCATCATCACTCGTCGCCCAGCTGCGTCAAGCCTGTGGACCCGTCTCCCTCAGATGCACATGGCCCTCTGGCCGAACGTTTCCTGGGCGCTACCCTTGCACGCCCGAGAGCACGCTCTTCGGCCGACGCTCCGCACGACCCCCTGCCCCGCCATGCACGCGCCACCTTGCCCTCGACCAGCTGTCCGCTGCCATCCTCAGAGGTTGGCTCGCGCCTCTGCAAAGATGTCCTGCTTGAACGGGTCCTGGTTGAGGAAGGACGTATCGTTCTTGCGTCTGAGCGAGATGGAGGAGTTGGAGACATTGGCGACGGTCAGGTTCTCGAAAAGAAAGTTGATGTGGTGGAAGTCGTACACGTTGGTCGACCACCACATCCACGCTGGCCACGTGTACTGCCCGATAAAGGAGATGAGGGGCCACGAGACCTTGAGCAGCCAGTCGAGAAGCGGCTGGCAAAACTTCTGCCACCATCCCTTGGCGTACAGGAAGTTGAAGAGCATGACGCCCGCGATCGCAAGAGCGATGATGTTGAGGATGAGCTCAGTCACTGAGTTGCCTCCGAGGTAGTACCACTTCCCCTCGGGTTCCTCCTCCTCCGCCTCCTCCTCGTCGTCCTCGTCCTCGGCCACCTCGGCCGCCGTCTTCGCCACCTCCTCGCGCTTCTTGAGCACCGTCTTCTTGAAGGTCTTCTTCTTGTCGGCCCCAACGTACGCCGAGCACATGCAATGGATGTCGTACTGGAGCGTCCCCTCTTTTTGTGCCAGGAACTTGAGCTGCACCTTCTCCTTGCGCGTGTTCTGCGTGAGCTTCTGGTAGCCGATGAGCCGGCGCGGCTCCTTCTGGTCGATCAGAAGCACCATCCACTGCTCGTGGCGCGGGAAAGGGAAGCGCGGGGCATGCACGGGCACCGGCTGGTTGCGTGGCTGGGCAGCGAAGCCCAGCTCACCGCTCTGCGGGTTTCGCCGCTTCTCGCGCTCGCGCTTCTTCTTGGCGCGCTCAAAGTAGGCATCGCGCCACGCGTCCATCAGCTTCTCCTTGGCCTCATCGTACGCCTCGGAGCCTTCCTCGTACTGCTTGAGCTCCTCCTCGAACATCGACTCGTCGGGCTCGTCGTCCTCATCGTCTGAGTCGGCCCAGTCAGGATCCTCGGGCAGATGTTTGCGCTCGATGGTCACGGCCAGGTTGAGCACGTCACCCTCCTGCACGTCCTCCTCGTCCTCGACGCGCGCGTCGAACATGATCTCGATGTCGGGAAAATGCGCAAGGAACAAGTCAATGTCCATGTGCTGCTCCTCACTGAGCTCTCTGAGGGCCTTGCGCCGCTCCTCGCCGCCAAGCTCTTTGGCCTTCTCGATCGGCGTGCCCGCACACTTGGACGCGGTGAGCGCTTTGTTGAGGTACTTCAACTCGGCTTGGCGTACGTGCGGGATCTGCAGCAGCTGGTTGGAGTGGAACCACATCCCCTGCGTCAGCAGCTGCGAGAACTCAATCACGTTCATCACCGACGTGACGAAGCGCTGCTCCATGACGATGTTGAGCAGCCCGTTGAGTAGTTGATGAGAGTGCTCGAGTACGAAGTTCATGTCGGGCTGGAGCGACGGCGGGATTGAGCAGGTCTCATCCCGCTGGAGCAGGTACGCGTACAACAGCGTCTTGATCTTCAAAATGTCGGTGTTCTTGTCGCCCTCGTTCTTCACAAAGTACTCTGACACGCTCTTGTGCAGCTGAAAGAGCTCCTTCTCCGTCTCCTTTTTGCACTTGGCACCCTCAGTGAGCTCACATGCGGAGGCGAGTACACCCGGAATGTACTTGGTCGCCGTGTTCTCCTGCATCTGCCGGTAGAAGCGGTAGGCCGTGTTCTGCATCACTCCATCCTCAAGAAACTTGCTCGAGTTCCGCCACCACAAGCCCACTACCACAGGCACCACGATGATGATGACCAAAAAGTACGCGACGAGGATCTGCGAAGAGTCCGAGCCCGGCGGTCCACGCGGCAGTCAGCAGAGGGCAGTGCGTGAGCGACGCGCGCGTGAGGGCTGCGGAACGCATCTTGCGCTGGTCGCCGCGGTGGCAGTGGTGGCAGCGGCAGCGGCGGCACTAGCGGCGGCGGCGGCGGTGGCGGCGGCAGCAGCAGCGGTGGCAGCGGTGGCAGCAGCAGCAGCGGTAGCAGCGGCAGCGGCAGCGGCGGCAGCAGCGGCAGCGGCGGCAGCAGCGGCAGCGGCGGCAGCGGCGGCAGCAGCGGCATCGGTGGCAGCAGCGGCAGCAGCTGGCAGCGCACCGCTAACTCATTATCCTTGTTCGTCAGCCACGATGGCAGGCCAATAGTCACCGAAGTGCCGTGGTAGCCGTCGGGATTGCCGTACTTTTCGTAATTCTCACGCGTCGCGTCGTCAGTGAGGACCTCATACGCCTTGGCTACCTTAATGAACATGTCATTAGCTTCGGGGTTGCCCTGGTTCTTGTCCGGATGGTTGATGAGCGAGAGGCGTCGGTAGGCCTTCTTGATATCGCTCATCTCTGCGCCCTCGTCGACACCCAGGATCTTGTACGGGTTGAACGAAAACATATCCGTCTGCTGCATGGTTGTGAGCTTGCCAGCGAGGAAGATGAGCAACACCCACGCCACCGCAAACATGGCACCGCGCCAGCCAAAGACTTTAGCCATCGTCTTCTTTCGCTCTCGCGCGTCCACTTCCGCATGCTTCTCTTTACACGAGCTCATGCCGCGCGTCCAATCGGCCGGCGGGCGGCCCAGAGGGAGGACGCTAATGAACGTCTTAGTAATCGGGAATATGAAGCCACAGAGCACGGCGAGCAGAAACCAGTAGAAGGCGACATCGTCGAAGACCTCGAACGCCATCTTCTCACGCCGCGCCTCTCACGCTCGCACTCGCTCCGGGTTGCCACACCACTGTCGGCCACTGCTCCTGTCGATGACAGACAGCCACGTCTCGGTGTTCTGATGTGGCAAGAGGCGAGATACATGAGGTCGAGCGCCGAGATGGTCGATTTGAATGCACCAGACTGTAGGTCAATTGATCCGGTACATATAGATCGATTCGGGGCTTTTGACTCCGTGTCGGCGACGAGCGCGCGCGTCCTACCGAGCACTTTTGCAAATGCACAGCGCGTCCGATGGCGTATCCACATCGCGTGCTACGAGCCACACATTATGGCTCGCGCTCGGCGTGGTCGTCACCAAATGGATCCCGCCCTTTCGTCGGCGCAGCGCGCGGCCACAGGGCATCGAGTGGCGGTATGTGACCACTCGGCAGGAGCACGCGGCTGACCCACGATTCCTGGTGGTGGCGTGCACCGACTTCTTCTACGAGAACGCGACAGCTGCGAATCGCGACAAGTTGCGCATGGGCTTTCAATTCTCGTGCTTTTGTAAAACGGCCGAGTGGTTCCGGCAAGCGTTGCAAATCTTCCCAAATGCACGCTTCATTGGCAAGATTGAGGACGACTCAATCATCCACGACTCACGCGTGCTCGCCGAGCTCATGGGCGCGCATCGGCTTGCTCGGCGTGAGCGTGAGCGTGACGGTGCGCGCACACATAGTCCGTGGCTGTGGTACGGCCACTTTGGGTGGGCGATCTTCCACAGCGACGGGCGCGCCAAGTGGTGCGGCGACATCGACGACCACCTGAGCTCGCCTGCGCCGGCCAGCTGTGCGCGACAAGCCGAGCGAGCAGTCGGCGGCTGGCCGCTGCTCGCGCCGTTCGCAAGCGGCGGCCTCGACATTCGCTCACGCGCGCTTGCACAGCATGCAGCAGCGTGTGATTTGCCTCGGCAGTACATCTTGGGCTTCGACCCGTCGAACTGGACGTACGCGGGCTCATGCGATGGGCAGCATGGATACTTTGTGGCGCGATGCCTCGAGACGCGGCCACTGGTGCCTGGGAGCTGGCCACCAGAGCAGCATCCGGAGCAGCCGCAGCAGGAGCCGCCGCCGCCGCCGCAGCAGCAGCGGCAGGAGCAGCCGCCACCGTCGCAGCAGCCGCTGCCACAGCACAGGCGACAGTCTCAGCGCTCGCCACCACATCAGCCGCGCGTCTCGACGGCCATCAGCACGCTGCTGCACCTGCCGTGGCCTAAATTCCACCCGCCTTCGAGCCGTGTGGGCGCACGCCTCCACACCTCGTGCCTCCACCCACACCGTACCTGCGAGCCGAGCCCCAAGCAGAGCCATCGGCGCAAGGTGGTGACGCCGCGCCAGTGCGAGTGCGAGCGTGGCCGGCGCGGCGCTGATTGCATTCTTGATTGCATTCTGATTGCATTCTGATTGCATTCTGATTACATTCTGATTGCACGCTGATTTCCTTTTCTCATCAGGTGGATACGCCGCGCGAGTGCGAGGCGCCGCTACAGCGGCAATGGCGCTGGAACCTCGGCTACGCCCTGCTGCCGTTGCGCTATCGGCTGCATGCCACACGGACCGCCGCGGGCGTGCCACGCCTGTGGGTCGAGCCGCACAACCGCACCGTGCCGCGCGTGTATGGGCTGCTTCACCGGCGGCGCGAGGACAATCGGTACTGCGAGGAGTTGCCCTGCGGCACGCTTGAACAACTCGACCGCAGCCCGCGAGCCAATCTGAGCTCCTGCCACTCGATGAAGGACTGCTTCGATGGAGGTGAGGGCGGTCGCTATTTCTACAGACCATTTTGAGAGTACATCCGCTTTACTTGAATATTTGATGTATGTGACGGTATAGAAGTGTGAACGGGTTGAGAGACCTGTATTGCTTTCACGGTGGTTCCGTTCGACAGTAAAACCGCTGTACCGGTACGTGTCCCGTGTGTGTCCCGTGTGTGCAGTGTGTCTTGCGATTGGTGTCTTGACTTGACTTGACTTGACTACCGGTGTCTTTTTACCGGTACCGGTAACCATAGCAGGGTCGGGTTCGCTGGGGGCGGCCTCTTCTGAGTCGGCCGCGGCGTGCGGTCGGCTCCCACCGGGCCTGCGGCTGTTGAGTCGGCCGCGGCTTCGGTCGTCGCGCTGACGTGCGGGGTGTGTGTTGTTGGTGGGTTTGGATGGTTGTGAGGTTCGTCTGTGCGGTCCGTGTTCCTTTGTGCGTCCGCGTGTCCCGTGTGAGTCCCGGCTCCCCCCGCGGTGTCTTTTTACAAGTCAAGTCAAGTCAATACAATGTACCGGTAAACCATAACGTGTGGATGGCAAAATGGCTCACACGTGTCCAACAGCTCCTGCCCGCTCTCCTAACGACGCGGGCCGCCTCGAGAACTATCTGCCATCGCCCACAAATGTCGCTCGGCCCAGATCCACGCTCACTGTGCGAACGCTACACAGACGAGACGTACGCACGGATGCGTGACGACCACGCCCGCACGTGCGCCTACGAGCAGGCCATCAAAGCGGTCGCTTCTGGCCGCGTCTGTCTCGACATTGGAACGGGCGCGCTGGGGCTGCTGGCGGTCATGGCAGCACGAGCTGGCGCGGCCCACGTGTACGCGATTGAGGCGAACGCGCAGGCGTATGCTGCCGCGGTCCAGACAGTGGCTGACCTTCAGCTCTCGGATCGTGTGACGGTGCTTCAGGGCTACTCGACCGACGTGCAGCTGCCGCGCCGCGTAGACTTGCTGCTGCACGAGATCCTCGGCGAGATTGCGGGTGCGGAGGGTGTGGTGGTGGCAGTGCGAGACGCTGCGAAGCGGCACCTGGCAACAACCACTAGAGTCCTGTCGTCAGCCACCGCCACAGCGGCCACCGACGCATCTGCTGGCGACTCCGAATCAGCCGCTGAGAGTGCAGCCGTCGCGCCAGCGATCGTGTCGATACCGGTGCGTGCGCGCACGTTGCTCGCTCCAGCCGAGTTCCCTGGCGCGCACTACTTCGCCTCGCTTCCTTTCCCGATGCTAGCGGCGCCTGGTGCCACGGTTCTGAAGCTGCCCTCACTGCCCCGCGACGTGCTGCTCGCCGCGCCGCAAACATTCGAGGACCTTCGGTTCGATGCCGCGGCACCCGAGGGCGTGCACGATGTCACTCTCGAGTTCGTACTCGAGCGCCCAGGCGCGCTCCGTGGCTTGGCACTGCACGTGGAGGTGTTCATGACCGACGCGGACGCGTCCGTGCCGGACGTGTCGAGCGCGCAGCCCGGCTCGCACTGGCCGAACGTGTTCATGCTGCTCTCGGAGGAGCTGCAAGTCGAGGCGGGCAAGCGCGTCGTCGTGCGTGCGTGCGCGCGTCTCGAGACAGACCAGCCGTTGTACACGTTTGAGGTGGAGGTGTGCGGCAAGCCAGTTGGGGCACGGATGCACTACCCGGACAATCTGGTGCCTGGCGCTGCACCTGGAGATGTTCAGGACCTAGGTCGACGCAATGGCCGGCGCATCTAGGTCCATGTACCATGATTCTGCTCAGTAGGGTGGGATCTATAGTTTATCAATAGGTTCGCTTGTAGAGTTCTGTGTTGCTGTTGGGCCCTCCGGTGAGTATAGCTACCCATAAGCATAACCCAACACGCGAGAACTGAGTTGTGAACTGACAACAGCGGCAAGTCATGAGCACATGTGTGAGCAAGTTGAAGTTCGAAGACGCCTCTCGAGTGGCCCAACGGCTAGAAATAGAGGCAGCGGCATCTCCGATCGCCGATATCAACGTTTTCTGTTTAATTTGGGGGGGGACACCGACGGCAATTTGGTTTGGTTATTTCGCATCGGTAACTCTGATTCGGGTGTAGCCATCAGGAAAATTGGATTCTCTTCGCGCTTCTCGATGGAGCTCGACTCCGGCGGTCTGCTCCAGCTCCTCTCGCGCATGAAGGAGGAGCACGCACGCTCAGCCGCCGCCATCGAGGCCCTCGACCGCTCAGCTGCTGAGTCGAGCCGCCGACTCGAGCACCAGCGTGAGACTATCGATCGGATGGGTGAGGATGTGAGTCAGATCGTGGCGAAGACGCTGCAGTCCGCCGGGAGCGCACGGCAAGTCTCCGAGGTGCGCCCACTGCATCCACCTGCCAAAGTCTCTTTGCCCTCGCCGAGCCTCGCACGTGCATCTCTGTCCCGCTTTCCCATGTTCGCCCACTGCAGCTCTGACTTGTGATGGCCACACAACATGCAGGTGCTCGAGGCCGAGCGCGCGGAGAGCTCCGCCTTGGACGATGAGGTCCTTCGCCTTGAAGACGACCTAAGCGCCGTAACTTCGGAACTTGATGTTCTGCAGCAGGCCTCGTCGGGTGTGTCGACGGACGCTCTCGACATCCTGGCGGCACTGCGCTGCGACTGGCGCAAGCGCTGCCGCAGCGGCTACGCCAACGTGGTCGCGCTTGCGTGCTCTCTCAGCGTGCTCGAGCTGGAGGCTGACGCTCCCAGAGACGAGCCGCGCAAACGCATGTGTGCGGTCGGCCTGCCACGCGTCGCCACGTGCTGAGACGCGCGGCGGAGTGCGGGACCTCGCAGACCAGCGCAGTCTAGGCGATGTTTTTCGCGCAGACTTTGCTCGGCGATGCGTAAGCGATGTGGAGGCGGTGTGCGAGGACAGCGGAGGAGCGGCAGCCATGGCCTGACTGAGAGGACAGGGCAGGAGAAAACCCCGACGACGTGCCTGGTGCCAAAGAGCGAGTGACGCCTGGTGCCAGAGACAGAGAGCGAGTGCGCGGCCGCTGACAAGAGAAAAGTCGAGGCCGAACACGTGTGTTGAGGAGCGCGCGCTGTGCGAGGGGTCGGCCCGGCGGGGCTTGTACATATTGTTTGCAGAAAGCACGATATCCTATCACTCGTCCCCCGAAAACCCGTGCACACATGCGCTCACGTCCTCGGCCTCTGAAGGCGCGTGAAGGGTTAGCCCGGCCGGGTGACGACAGGTGCGCGCGCTGCGTCACCTCGCGCGTGCGGGTGCGCCGGTGGTGCGGCCAGGCCGCAGGCGTTACGGTTCGACTTTCAACGCGGCACACCCGGTGCACTGCCGTGCCATTTATGCTCCTACCCAGGGCGGAGGGGCGGGCCAGGGACTTCACCGAGCCGCGATCGGAGGCACGCAAGCACGAATCACATGCCGCCGATGGGCTCCCTACCTGCAGGGCACAGCGTGCCATCCTCGCAAACAAACCTCATGTGTGAGTCGATGGTAAGGGCGTCAGAGCAGACGCTCAGATCACACGCCGCGCGCTTGCCCCCGCAGTTATTACAGTCGAGAACGCACGTGCCGTTGCCCGAAAGGGTACAGTCGAGGCACACCTGCGACCACGATCCACGCGGCATCGGGCACATCGAGGTGTGGGGCGTGAACGCCGTCAGCCGCTCGACGAGTTCCGAGGGCGAGACCACGTCGAACCCCCCGAGTGCCTCGAGAGCCTCCGCCACGTGGCGCACCGAGCTTGTGTTGTGTGACCACGCATGCACCGGGATGAGTGAGTAGCTATTTGGATGAGTGGGGTCCTTGGGCAGGCTGCTCAGCACACGCACAAGCGCCTCCGGCCCGACCATGGTACTTGAGACGTCGGTTGACTCGCCCCAGAGCGAGACACGCCCCCCGACGACCAGCTTCCCGCCGAGCCACGCTACGTTGCCGCGCATGCCTGAGTAGCCCGCGCCGTAGGTCCAAAAGAAGAGGGCACGCACCGCCGCTGAGGCCAGCAACGGTTCGAGTGCCTCCGCCGCCGGCGCCGCGCCAATGACGTTGAGGAGATCCATGCCACTCAGTTCCATGAGCTGTCCCGTCGCCTGCTTGAACGCGTCACGCCGGTCGATCGGGACGGCGTCTGGGAAGTAGTACCCCGCGCCGCTCGGCCCTGCGATGAACGAGTCATTCACGGTGGCGCCCCGCCGTGCCCATTCAAGCACTGTGGGGATTAGTTCGGCCGCGGCCGGTGCAAACGTCCAACCGATGGGCACTTCGCCGCGATCGGGCGAACCATACCACGACGCCTTGCGCCAGTCGCCTTGGAGCCAGCACAGGTTGTCGCCGTCGCTCATGACGAATGCGACGGTGTGAGCCGCCTGAACCGGCCGGCGCTCGGCATGGCGCTCCGAGCGGCCGGCGCCCGGCATGGCGCTCGACTCGTGTGCGTGCGTCGCAGCCGAAAGCGGTAGACCTCTCGGCGGCGTCGTTCGAAGGCGTGCGAGCGCATTCGAGTGCGCGGCGAGGTTGGAGAGCGCGTACAGGTCCTGCGACCAGTCGCTCGCGTGCGCCCACGCGCCGCCCCGGCTGAGCGCCTTTACATACTCAAACTCATCGCCGCTGTGCCAACCCATCGCCACCCCTGCGTGCGTAGAAGCATTGAGTCGAGCGATGACCGCGACGCTCGCCGCGTCGCCCGACGCAGGGAACTCGATGACCGGGCTCCGGCTGAAGACCGCGTACCCGGCCATGCAGTGCGCCTTGCTGCCGTCATTTGGCGCAAAGGTGGCGAGGCGATCGGACAGCGTCGCCTTCGACGCCTCGAAGGCGGCGCTGGCAGTCTCCTTCGTCGAGTCGTGCTGCAACGGGACGCCGAGCGACTCTAGCAGTGCGGCCGTAGCGGCGGTCCCAGCGGCGACCAGGCCGTTGCCGGCGCTGCAGCGGGTTATGGCTGCATTGGCGGACCCGAATTTGCTGTCGAGGTCGAAGCGAACGTAACCGCTCATCCGCGGCGCAAAGTGAGCGAGAAGAGCACCGCTATCGGCCAAGAACGTTGTGTTGATGGTGCCGTACTCGCCAGCCAACTGGCGCAACCAGAAGGCGTTAGAGTCCTCAGGATCATCGATGGCCTTCTGCACCGTGAAAATCTCAGGCACACGTTCCCGAGCGAGCCACCCCGCGAGCGTCGCGACGGTCACAACGTCAGCTCGGTCGTTGATGGCGTCCGTGGCGACGACGTACAGCCTCGAACTTTTGTCGAGTAATTGCGGCGAATGCGGATATGGCAGTGGGTATGGCGCCGTCTGCATGCAGAAGACCGCAAGGTTGAGAGCGGAAGCTGCCATTCGCAATCACATTTCGAAAAATTGATTCACAACACTTCACAAAAACACAACTCTCAAAAAAGTACAACACCTTTCATTCATAATAACATGACACGAAATGACACAAAATTTCCCCCACAAACATATTTTCTTCTCAAAGACATTCATGATAAATTCACGACTGAGAAAAATCGCGGTGCGGTGAAGCGCCACTTAGCGGGCAGCCGCACACAAAAGCCGTATTATTTAATTAAAAGTGCTTCGGAGTATGTTACATTGGCTTCAAACCAAGACCTTCTGATGATAACGATTGAGCACGCGATCAGCCTGCTCAGGAGCAGGCGGCCTGCAGTATTGATCGTAGTCGGGCAGCTGCTCGTAGCCGCACGCCCGATACATCTCCGCCGCCGCGGTGTTCTTCAAATCGACGTGCAAATACAACGCCGGCAACGACCAGTTGTTGCGCACAACGTCTTCACAAGTGGCCAGCAGCCGCTTCGCCAGGCCTCGCCGACGGTGCGTCGCTGCGACGCAGAGGTTGCTCAGGTAGGCGCCAAGCTTCGCCTCGCTGTGCAGCATGAAGAGGGGCGGGCACGCAAACTCACTCGGCAGCTTTCCATCGACAGGCCGCAAGGAGAGCTCCGCACACGCGACCATGCGCTGGGTAGCACGATCCTGCAGCACGAGCATAAGCGAGGTCTCCATCGAGACGTCGAGAACAGGTTCCTCCAACCGCCCTCCAAGCCTCCATTGCAGGCCCTTGGCCGCGAGTCGCCAACGCTCCTTCACTGGCCCAGGAGCCTCGTCCAAGTGTGCAGGCAACGCATCACAAACATCTCTAGGTTCGATACTCATAAAGCCGTCGGCAGCTCGTGGCAGTTCCTCTCCGCCGGTGTAGAAGCATTCGACGAGCAGCGTGGCGACCTCGCACACGTGCGTTGTGGTTGGCAGCCCAACTCTGCACTCGGTGCTGAAGTCCCAAAAGTTTGCCGTGCTGATGGTTAACGGCGAGACGGCTGTGCACCGCAGGGGCGCGTGCCGCGACAGGGCATCGTACCTCGACGGACCCGCGAGCAGATATGCAAGACTAAGGGCGCTCCACCACATCCACGGCCCCTGGAAAGACTTGCGGCGAGCTCGGAGGGAGGACCACGCCGGGCGGGCGGCCGCCGCCACCGCCGCCGCACCCGCGGACACGATCCAAGTTTTAGTTTAGATGCGTGAACGTTAACACGACTTTATCGTTTCAACCCCGCATCCCCTCCGACACAGGACACAGGCCGAGTTTAGTTGCAGAGGACATTTACAGTTGTGTCTTTAAACTTCCAATACATGCACCCACACGGCCCGGCCGCCGGAGAGCCAGCCACATACGAAAGTCAGAACAGACATCAATCAGACGGCGGCGGATCGCCGAGCCCCTCTGCCTATCTCACGCGCACGCTCCCCACGCGCAAACGGCCGTATACCGGAATGTTGGGAACGTGCAGAGACCAGAGTCCGGACACCCCTCATACTCTCATCGCACGCACACTCTGCGACGGGTGCGCGGGCAGATCCTCGCCCAGGCGTTCAGTACTGCCCTCGGCCGTATTCGTACTGGCCGTCGTCGTCGTCCTGGTCAAAGTCATAGTCGTCATCCCCGACGTCGTCGCCGTCCGCGTAGCCGTCTAATACTCCCGTGCCCAAATGCGACGACGCCGCGTTGTGTAGCGCGGCCGACCCGTGCGCAAGGGACGGGTCGCGGCCCAAATGAGGGTCGCGGCCCAGCCCGTCACCGTAGAGATCGGTATCCTGATCGGTGTCCTGCCCATAGGCCTCGAGCCCTGCACCGTACTCGCTCCCGTATGGGTCGGCGCCGCCGTACGCGCTGTACCCCCCACGTGCACCCACGGCATCGGCGCCGTAGCCGTCGCCGCCCGCGCCGAAGTCGGCGCCGTCGAGGCCCGAGTCGCCATACGCGCCGCCGTAGCCAGCCTCGTCCGCGTATCCGGCATCGTCGAGCGCCGCCGCGTCGAGCGGCTGGTTCATGTGGAGCGAGGCCATCGCATTGTTGAGAGCGACGGCGTCCTGGTACTCCTCGGCCTCGTCCTCGTCGACGACCTCGAGCCACTCCTTGTTGTGCATCTGGAACTTGCGCTGCCGAATCTGCGGTGCCCACGTCTCGTCCGTCTCGATGACCACGTCAAGGCACAGGTTGGCCATCCGGCGCACTGCCTCGCACTTGTCAAGGAGAAGGTCGAGCAGGTAGATGACGAGCTGCGTCTGCTGGAGCAGCGCGTAGCGCGGCTCGGGCGCCTGCAGCAGGTGGAAGAAAGCGTACAGGATCTGGAGCACGATCTCGTCATCCTCCTGCTTCTCGGTGATGAGCGTGTAGAGGGAGGTGAGGATGCGGGATTGGGCGAGCTGCGCGGCGATGCGCGGGTGCATCGCCGCTTGCCCGATGACGACGACCACCTCGAGCAGCACATCGTCGTCGGTGAAGCCAGGCGTGAGGTAGCGCGCGAGGAAGTCGAGCAACGAGTACCGACGAGCCAGCTCCGGGAACTCACGCACCTCGTGCAGCGGCAACGAGCCGACGATGCCCAGCAGCTCTACGAGTGTCTCAGGCGCGTCGACCTGCTGCGCGAGGGCGATGAGATCGGCGAGGAAGGGAAGCAGGTGCGCGCCCACGCCCGGGTGTAGCACCAGGTTGCGCAGGAACTTGATCAGGTGCGGATCGCGGCTCTGGTACAGCCGGTCGACGAGCTGCTGAATGGGAGTCCCGTCGGCTGCCATGGCCTTTGCCGAGGCCTCGTCCGCCGCTACGTTGATCGCGAGCGCAGCGAGCTCGAGGGGCAGCTGCGGCTCGCCGCATGCGAGCACCTGCTTCACGATCTGCTTGGGCGCCTCGGTCTCCCCGATGGCCTTGCGCGCGTACGGCTCGGCCGAGAGGTTGTAGAGCAGCCGGAGCACGAGAGGCTGTTGGTTCCGCCCCTTGGTCGAGCGCAGCAGCGTCGCGAGCTTGGGGAGCAGCCCAGCCTGACTCGAGACGATCGCGGCGCGCAGCTGCTGGTCGAAGGAGAGGTTGAAGAGCAGCCGCAGCGCCGTCGCGAGCAGCGCCTCCTGCTGGTGCGGCACGAAGGCCGTGAGCGCCATGATGAGCGCCGGCAGGGCGCCCTTCTCAGCCTTCGAAGGCTTCTCCCTCAACGAGGGCAGGTTCTCCTTGAAGATGGCGAGCTTCATCAGGAAGAGGAGCGAGAGCACGAGCAGCTCGGTGTTCTGCTTGCGCCCGAGCATCGCCGTGAGCAGCCCGACGATCCCGCGCTTTGTCATCTTGCGCTCCACCTCGGGCTCCTCCGCCAGATTCAGCAGCACGTGGAAGCAGACGTAGAGCAGCTTCTCCTGCTTGCGGATCTTGAGCCGATCCTTCTTCTCCTCGAGCGGGTCGGCGTGCACAGGCCGGCCCTCCTTCTCGGCCTTGGCCTGCTCGAGCTCGCGCAGGCGCGACCGCTTTGCCTCGCGCTCGACCACCTCGAGTACGTTGGCGCCCACGCGCGCCTGCGAGAGCAGCTGGTGGAACTGCGAAAAGTTGGAGAACGAGTACAGGATGTACAGGATGTTGACCGAGAGGTCCATCGACTTGGGACCCTCCTCCTGCAGTAGCCGGGCGAGCAGCCCGAGCAGCGCTTCGTTCTCGAGCAGCGGCTCCAGGTTCTCTGCCGTGCGCGCGAGCTGCAGGATGTTGTACGTCGCCTTGGTCGCTGCCTCCGGCTCTTCGTACATCGCCTCCATATACTGATCGAGCTTATCTAGGCTCGGTTTCTCTTCGGCGTCGCCGTCGGCGCTCTTGCCCGCCTTCTTCTCACCCTTACCGCGCTTCTTGCCCCCGGCGGCCGCGGAGGACCCGCCGCGATCCTTGCGGCCTTGCTCGGCGACCAGCTCCTGCAGGAGCTGCTCGACCTGCGAGAGCTTGGACGCGTGGATGAGCTTGCACTTCTCAAGGATCTCCTCGGCGAGCCGTGGGATGTTGGTGTTCTCGGAGAGCGTCTTCAGCTTGATTCGCTTCGTGTTTTCCTGCCGCTCTGCCACGATGGGCTCACCGAGCTCACCGAGCACGGTCGCCTCGACCTCGTAGTGCACCACAATGGCGCACTCTTCATGATCAGCCTCGATAAGGCCCGCCTTGACCTTGCGGCGCATGTAACGCGCCTCCGACTCCATGGTCGCACACGACCCGCCCGCGCCTCGCTACTGAACGACCCGCCCGCGCCTCGCTACTAGAGGCGTCGCGGCCCTGGGCCGTTTAGAAGTCGACCAGAGCAAAGTGCGACAGACACTGTTTTTCACACACGAACAGGTTAAGCGGAGGCGGAACGTGTGCGTCTTTAGAATCCCTTGTTGTCATATTGTGGCTCACACGCGCCGAAAACCTCTGTCCGCATGCCCCACGGCCACACCCTTGACTCGACTCCGAGACTTTCATGATGTTCACGATTGGCGAGCGCTCGTACGCACGCGCCGTCGTCGATGGCGCGGGACCCGTGCTTCACAGTGCGCCGATGGAGCTGCCTGCTCGCACTGGAGTCGTCCTCTTCCTGGCTGGCCTCGGGTCGACAAAGGAGAAACTTGCCGCCTCGAAGCGCACGCAGATCTTTGAGGAGCACGGGTACGCTTGTGTCTTGGCCGACCACTACAACGAGGGCGAGCGGCGCGATTGTTCGTCCGAGCTGTCAAACCGCGCGGGCTGGGCCCTATCGCAGAAGCAACACTTTTGGCCTGTCATCCATCGCACGGCGGCCACGGTCCCGCGGCTCGTTGACTTTGCGCTGCTCACGTTTGGGACGGCAGGCCGAGTGCTGCCGATCTATGCGTACGGCTCGTCCATGGGCGGCGACATTTTCCTCGCGAGCATCGTGAGCGAGCGCCGCCTGCGGGCCATTGTGTGCGAGCGGTCGACGCCCGACTGGCTGCGTCCCGGCTCGACAGCCAACGTGCTGGGAGAGAGTGCGGCCGGCGACGAGCTCTACCAGCTCCATGCGCCGTGCAACCGCCTGAGCAGTTACGTGGAGCACCCGACGAGAATCCTCTTCATCCTCGCCGAGAGCGACACCCACGTGCCGCGGGCATGCGCCGAGGGCTTTATAGGCCGGCTGCGCGAGCGCGGCGTGCCGGCCGATCGGCTCGCGAGCGTCGTGCTGCGGAGCGCTGGCTGGGAAGGGCACATTCTGCGCGACGCGGAGGAGGCGACCAACCAAGCCCTGCAGTGGTTTGCGGGAGCGCACGAAGACGGCGAGCCGCCGCCACCACCAGCCGCAGTCGCAGCGCCAGCGGGTGAGCTGGATCTGGAGTCTCACCCGGAGCTTCATGAGTCTCATCGCGCGCCTGCTCGGGCTTCGGCCCCGCTTGAACCCCATTGATGGGTTGATGGGCTAAACACTTGTAGAGAGGGTAGACTCAAGACTAGCCCGCATACGCCGAGGAACCATAGGACACTATACGACGTTCGGGTGCGGCCCGGGTGGCATAGACCTCATACGTGAGAAGTTACGCTGTTCCTGTTGTACGCACGTTCGCGTTAAAGTTGCATGGCGCGGGCGAACGATCACGTTCAGACTTCAGAGCCGCGACGCGCAGCGCCCCTGCGCGTGTTTTCGCGTAGCCACGCGTTTCGCTCGGCGTCGCGCCCCGGGCCAGGCCAGAGTCTACATGTACACAACTATCCCTGCGCGCCGGCAAGTGAAGCTCTCCCGCCTGCCTCCCCCGCGTGTCGTGATCGCGGTGGTGGTCGGGTCGTTAATCCCTCCGAGTGTACCTACCCTACGTTCTCATTGCGGCCGAACGATCGTAGCCCTGCGCGTGTTTTCGCGTAGCCACGCCTTTCGCTCGGCTTCGCGCCGTTGACGCTCAAGCTCCAGACGCTTCGCCTTCAGCCGGAGAAGCGCATCATCGACCAAATCTTGCAGGGCCACAGGCCCTCGTCCGACCCACAAGGCAAACCGTTCGCCGTTTCCATGCGACGCAAGCAGCTGCCGAGCCGCGGTGATCCCGAATGCTGCGCCGGCAAACGATGCTGCAGCTCTTTGATTAGGAGACAGCAGTTGGCGACGAATCGGACGATACGCCATGCCTCCTGGCTGCCACGTCGTGTAAAGCTGTCCAGAGCCAAAGTACGCCCCGCATCCCATGAAGACTCCAAAGGCTATCTTCGAGCCGCGCTCTTCGCGAATGCGATGCTGCGAGCGTCGACGCTGATGAGAAACAATTTGGTCGACGCTGATGATGAGCAGCAAGTA
This sequence comes from Chrysochromulina parva, assembly GCA_002887195.1. Taxonomy (NCBI): domain Eukaryota; phylum Haptophyta; order Prymnesiales; family Chrysochromulinaceae; genus Chrysochromulina; species Chrysochromulina parva. Next base: position 16,598 of record PJAB01000049.1, read on the forward strand.
GAGGAGCCTCATCCCCTCCACGACAAAAGTATGAATACCGGTAAAAAGACACCGGGGGGAGCCGGGACACACACGGGACACACGGGACACGCGGACGCACAAAGGCACACAGACCACACAGACGAACCTCACATCCATCCAAACCCAGTTCCAACAACACACAATACCGGTACCTCGGAAGCAACTAAAGAAGGGGCATAAACAGCAGACTGACGCAGATGATACATGTACTCCAAGTGCGTGGAAGTTGAAACTTGCGGACAAACTTAGAAAAGAAGCCGAGGTTATTTTGAGACGCGCGCTACAGGAGCGCGCCCTGGCCCCCCACGAGAATAGCCACCGTGCGCGCGCGCGCTCGCTTCGCTCAGGTCACTCTGGAGAAGATGTCGACATCGTCGGACTCTGACTCCGACGTAACGACTCGGACACGCACCACATCACTGTCTCCGGATACCAAGAGTCATCAATCCTCCCACCTCCACCGACCCATTGATAAGAAGGCCAAGGCGGGCAAGGTGGTGTGCGCACGGGCGATGCCGCGCATAGTAGCCGCCACAACGGCCGCACCCGCGCCCGTCACCGCTCTTTCGATGATCTCTGCAGCTGCCGTCATTAGCGCCAAACCAACCGCGCCGACGACCCCCGGCGTGGAGCCGATGCTGCTGTCAGCCCAGCCCACGGCGCTCGTGGACGACAACTTCATGAGTTCCGAGATCGAGCTCCATTTGATCCGCGAGGAGCTGGCGGAGGCGCATCGGGACCTGGAGCGCACGAGGAGGCGGATGTACCATGAGGCGGAGGCGCGCCGGGCGGTGGAGCAAGCCAAGCACGCCTTCGCAGCGCTAGCACCGCCGCCGCCGCCGCCTCTTGAGGCGGCCCCGCCAGCGGTATCGCATGCGGTTCCATGTGGGGGGGCGCCGAACGCTACCGCGCGGGAGAGCTTGGCACTCTTCGACCCGGCGCACGCCGCTGCGCATGCTGCCTCAGTCGCTGCCGCTTCCGTCGCCGCCGCCTCCGCCGCTGCCGCCGCGGCGCAGTTCGAGGCTGAGCAGAGGCAGAGGCTCGCCGCCGCGCACGCCGCTTCCATTGCCGCCGCCTCCATCGCCGCCGCCTCCGCCTCTGTTGCCGCGGCGCAGTTCGAGGCTGAGCATTCGCGTAAGAAGAAGGTGGACGCGGCCAACATCCTCTCCACCTTATTCGCATGCGGCTGAGCCTCAGCAGCCTGTCCCGCTCAGCCGAGCTGAGTCCACTGAGTCCACCGAGCCCGGGGCTGGTGCCCTGTGTCCAACTGTTCGGCAGCGTCTCCGGTAGCGTCTCCAAAGCATGTGCTCCCAAGAGCCATGCCCTCCTCGAGCACTCACTGCACGAGGAAGAGGTCAATCGCATGTCACAACACACGGGATTGACCTCTTCCTCGTGGCCGACCACGGCCGACGTGTGTTGTGACACGCGAGAGGTGCGCGCGCGCGCTGCGCCAGGTGGTTCGCGTCGTCGGTGGACCCGGATACAATGTAGGTACCATTCACGTATATACATATACGGTGCAATGTACATTGATTTCGTCGAATAAAATCTAGCGGCTGCTCGTTCCGCCTTCCGCCGCGCGCGTAGTCCGTGCGGAGGGGGAGCGTAAGAAACTAAAGGGGCACATCCGCGAGCCTTCGGAAGAGTGATCAGCGCCGGACGCATCACAGTTGTATTGCGCCGGGCGCATTATGCCGCGAAAAAAAAGTCAGAAGTGTTCATGAATCTGAAACATAACCAATGAGGACTTGACGTGCCTTGACGTGAGGTCGATAGAAGACGTGTCTGTCGCGCGGGAGCATCGCGCGGGCCACTCCACTGCATGGCGCCCAAAAAGAAGGGAGGTGATTCGCCGAAAGCCGAGCCGGCGGCGGGTGCAGCAGCAGGGCCGGCGGCGGACGCCATGGTCGATGGCGAGGCGGACGATGACGAGGAGGAAGTGGAGCAGGGCAACAAGAGAGATGGTGCGGACGTCTCCAAGGTGACAGACTTTGTGGAGCAGAAAGAGCTGGACTCCGCGAAGGCCTCTAAGGCCCTCGCGAGTATCACTGCAGCAGACGAGGTGGATCGGGCGGCGGAGCGCGAGCGCGAGCGCGAGTTGGCTGCAGTGGTCATTGACCAGGTTCGGCGCGCTCACCCTCTCCGGCACACGCCTGCACACCGCACTCGCGACCTGATACACGGGCGCGCTCGCGCCGCGAACAAGGATCTGACTGTGAGCGTGCCCTCCCATTGCAGGCCGACGTGGTCATGATTGCGACGGAGATGGAGCTCGATAAGGACGTGGCAGAGAGGACACTGCGTGAGCACAAAGGCGATGTGGTCGCTGCTCTCAACACCCTGGTCGCCGCGTGAGGCTGACGTATGTAGTATGCTGCCTCTGGATAGACGATCGGAGAGGCACCTGGTGGTCGCTCCCAAAAGTCCCAACGCATTCAAGTACCGGTACCAGTTGCGCTCTCCGCTCTGGCAGTCTTTTCTCGTGTGTATTTTCACTGCGTCTCGTCTGTAAAACATACATGCCAGTCCACAAAATGAGTGTCGGGGGCGCCTTGACTTGACTTGACTTGACTTTGTGGCACGAGGCGCCCGAAATGCCGCGTCTCGGAAAGCCAATCGTTCGCGTCATCGCCGCCTCGTCGGCGCTCTCACGCAGGCTCGCCGAGCACGCTGTTTTGAGTGGTCGCGTGGCTGTGGATGGGGCGGTGTGCCGCACGCCAGCGCTGCGCGTTGAGAGAGAGGCCCATCAGATCACATTGGACGGCATTGAGATTGGACCGGCGATTGAGGAAATAGAGGGCGGCGTGCGCCTGTGGCGATACCACAAACCTCGAGGGCTCGTGACCACGCACAGTGACCCGCATGGGAGGCCCACTGTGTTCGGTCAGCTGCCTCGACACTTGCCGCGCGTCATCTCGGTCGGTCGACTCGATGCAGAATCTGAAGGCCTTTTGCTCCTAACGACGCTCGGCTCTCTGGCGCGCTCGCTCGAGCTGCCTTCGTCGTCCATCGAGAGAGCGTACAACTGCCTCATCCAAACCGGCGAGCGGCACGTGAGCACAGACATGCTGGCCGAGCTCAGTGCAGGCCTCACTCTCGCCGACGGAACCAAGCTGAGGCCGATGCAAGTCGAGCCCGTGCACGGCGATGGTAGTGCTGCCAGAGGGAGGCGATGGCTGCGCATGACGCTCACCGAGGGCAAGAATCGCGAGATCAGGCGAGTGTGGAGCCATTTTGGCTTCAGTACGCTGGCCTTGATCCGAGTGGCGTTTGGTCCCTTTGAGCTCGGAGACTTGACCCCGGGTGGGTTGCAGGAGGTGGCCAAGAAGGACGTGGAGGCGCTCCGGCGCAAGGCGAGCACGTGGCCGGATGAGCAGGGTAAAGTTCACTCTGGTGTGGCACGAAAAGGGTAGATGTTCTTGAGCAACGTAAAACCGAATGCATTCTTCCTATTTAACATCTACATGTGCGGATGCCCAGCCCGGCAGGGCTTACGCGTCGCGTTACGGAGCGAGTGCGAGAGCGCGCCATGGCCCATGCACGCCGGACCGCACGCACGCACGTACATCATAGGTCCGACCCGAACGTGGACTGTGCGGTGCGTCACTGCATCCGTCCAAGGACGATCCAGCGAAGCCCTGGCAGCGACTTTCGCTAGCTGCGACTGTGAGAGCGACCGCGGCGGTCCTCGGGAAGGAGCTGAGTTTCCTCGGCCGAGCCGGCCAACCAGAGTGCCAAAGTCTGGTCGTCGATGTCGCCTGCGCGATGGCTGGCGAGCATGACGTCGTCGAGTGCCGCGAGGCCGGGAGCGTGCCCCTTGTTCTCCATGTGCTCTAGCAGCACGATCGCCTCGGGAAGCCTGTTGAGCCGCGAGCAAGCACTGAGGAGTGACCGGTACGTTTGCTCGGCCAGTGGCCACTCATGCCGCCGTGAACGCTCGAAGAGCTCAAGGGCAGCATCGAGGTGCGTTGGCGACGGCTGATGGCTGACGGGGGGCGGCGTGCTCGGGGGGCTCGCGGAGGTCCGGGGCGATGAGGGGAGATCGAGGGGAGATCGTTGCGGGGGGCTCGCGGAGGTGCGGGGCGTCGCGCTGCCAAGGTACGCACGTACCAAGAGGTCGACCACGTCACGCAAGCTGATGCTGTGCGCTGCGGCCGCGCAGGTAACCCAGTCCAGCGCATCGCGCTGTGCCGACGGCGCGCGCAGGTAGGCCTGCAGTACCGCTCGCAACAGCTGCAGGTCGGGCCGCACGCCGAGCTCATCGGCGCGCCGTGCCGCCCGCAGCGCTGCCGGGATGTCGCCGATGCGCGCAAAGGCGCCCACGAGAGCGCTCAGAAGTCGAGAGTCGGCGGGCACGCCGGATGCGATCGCTTCGTCAAAGAGGCGATGGAGCGACAGGGTCGCGCTGCGGCGCTCCTCGGCGTAGTGCGCCGCACCGTCTGCCGCGGCAGCATCCGCGGCCGCGGCCAGCAGCACGGCATGTGGACTACTCCCCGAGGGCACGTAACCGCTCGCTGCGAGAATCTCGTACGTGGCGAGTGCTCGCGAGGGCGCGCCCGCGCGCACGCACGCGTGGAGCAGCGTGCACACGGCGGTGTCCGCGTCGCGCCCGCGCGACGGATCGGTGCTCGACAAGGCGCTATCCGCAGCCTCGCCCAAGGCAACGCCATCGGGACCCTCGGCGCCGCTCGCGTTGTCTTGGGCACCGCTCGCGTTGTCTTGGGCGCCGCTCGCCGCGCCGCCCGCCGCGCCGCGCTCGCGCGCTGTCTCAAAGAGAGCCGTCGCGCGCTCGATGTCGCCCGCACCGGCATAGACGAGGCTGAGAGCATTCGTCACGGCCGGGGTGGGGCGCATGCCCTCCACGAGAGCGCGCTCATACGTATCGATCGCCGCCTCATGCTCCCCTGCAAGCATGAGGGCTTTGAGTACAGATGTCATCACAAACGGATCGGTGCGCACCGGGAGCTGAGCGTCTATCCCCACTGCCAGCGCCGCCAGAATCCGCGCACGGTCCCGAGTGCGACCGGTAGCCGCCACCAGCGCCGTCACGGTATACTTATCGACCGGTAGCCCCGCGGTGACCCCCGCCCGATGGGCATGCCACGCCGCCTCCACCTCACCTGTGGGGAGGAGAGGGTGCCGTGGTGAGCACTGGCATGCAATCAGACGCAATCAGACTCCACCTCACCTGTGGGGAGATGGGATGGCGCCGTGGTGAGCACTTGCATGCAATCAGACGCAATCAGACTCCACCTCACCGGCTCGGCCACACGCGTGGATCAGAGCATTGAGCGCGCTGCGTCGCCGCTGGACTAGGCGGGTGCGCTCGTCGACCGTAGCGCCCAGGACGGCGTCCACAAGGCCGCCCACGGCAGCGCTGCTCGAGGCGGCGCCGTCCTGGGCGCGGTGCGCGACGGCGTCGAGACTCGAAGTGCCCGGCGCGGCGCCGGTGGAGCCAACAAGCGCCGGTAGCAGGAGCATCGTGTGCTGCGGCAGCTGCCGCGCGGCCGAGCACGCACCAAAGAGACGCGTGAGCGCCGCGAGATAAACCCCGAGCTGCTCGTCGAGATCGCCGTGCTCCAAGGCCTGGCCACTGCGGACAGCCGCGTGCGCGACGTACAAGTAGAGCTGCACGGCGCGCTCGAGGTGCGACGGGGCGTCCGCCGCCTGCACCGCGCTGTCGGCGATGGCGAGCACGGACTCCGTGTTGAGGTCGACACGTTGCTCATGTGGCTGCCGATGCTCGATGCACGCTCGTGCGACTCCGCTGTTTGCATCGCCGTAACGCGCCACTAGCTCGCACTTGACTGCCTCGCATGTCCACCTGTGGCTCAGCGGAACTCCGTCGGCGGGCTGCTGCAGCATCGTCTCAAACAGTTGCAATGCGCGAGGCAGCTCGCGACGTTCCCACACCGCATGCGGCACACAGTATGCGCGTGCAAGCATCGAGACTGTCTGCCGGTCGTGGAGCTCAAACCCACTGCGTGTGCCGTTGTCAAAAAGCATGGTAGCTCGTTGCAAGTCGGAATCGAGATCTGCAAGATCTTTGAGCACTTCGCCCCTTCGAAATGCTTGACGCCGTCGAAAAGGACGGCCAGCCGCCTTGATGATGCCAAGTGTCAACTCCAGTACTTGCGTGCGATACTCGGTCGAGTTGAGAGGCGTTCCACTGAACCCTCGCCGACATTCAGCGGAGGTGAACGCTCTACTGAGGCCTCGTGGAGATGCAGTGGCGTTGCGAGAGGAGACTCCAAGGACGACTCGCCTCATGTGAACCGTTGATTGCGTTGATTGCGTTCGAACACGAACAAACATGAAAGAAACGTCGAAGGTAGCAAGAGGGCCAGGGACATTCTGAGAGTTGAGGGTCTGACCTGCCGAGGATACGAATGGATCATGAACCGTACGAAATGCGGCATGACATCGTATGTTAATCGCATGTCGATTGTCATCTCTGAGCAACACCACAGATAACAGCGTCTGTGCGCGGCTCAGACGCTCTGTGCACTGTGGAGTGTGGTTCGGTCCTCGGTACCGCTACCGGCGCGCGCGGCGGTGACAAGGCGGTGACCGGTGTGGCGCGGGAGGTCGCCTCTATAGTAACACATCCAGGGGAGCGGTATCTAAGTCGCGCTACGTTTCCCCCGAATCTGCCGAATCTGCGCGAGCCCGCATCTGATCAGAACTATTTGGCGTGGGCGTCCTCGAAGGGGTCACCGTGCCCACGCCAGCGCGCCTCGCCGAGCGCTCCATCCTTCGCCTCGAGATGCTTCCTGCGAGGGAGTCGCGCTTGCTGGTGGCTGTGCGGTCACTCCAACGGTCGACCTCCCTCGCCCATCCAGGCGCCATGATGGACGCCATGCTAGGCGCTGAGGCATCCTTGGCCGAAGAATCGAAAGAGGACTCTGCCTCAGCCCTCAGCCGTGCTGCCATCGCCGCTGCCTCGATCTTGGCCGCCATCGCCGCGGCCCTCTCGGCAGCGAGACGCTCCTTCTCGCGCCTCTCGGCCTCCAGACGTGCCGCTTCGGCCGCAACCGCCTCGGCCTTGATTCGCTCCTGCTCGAGCCTCTCGGCCTCCAGACGGGCCGCTTCGGCTGCCTCTGCTGCGAGCCTCTCCGCCTCGGCCGCCGCCTCCTCGGCTGCCAGTCGCGCCTGCTCGACCCGCTTGGCCTCCGCCTCCTCGGCAGCGATTCGCTCCGCCTCGGCTCGGATCGCTGCCAGCCTGTTGGCCTCCCTCCGCTCCGCCTCCGCCTTCTCGGCGGCTCTCTTCGCGTTCTCAGCGGCGACTCTATCGGCCTCAGCCTTCTCCTTCGCCAGGCGTTCCGCTTCGAGACGCGCCTGATGAGGGAGGCAATTATGGGTCATCAGTGGTCATCAGAGATCATCAGAGGTCATCAGAGGTCGAGACGCGCCTTCTCGGCTGCCTCCGCCGCCGCCTTCTCCTCCTCCGCCTTCCTCTTCTCCGCCGCCGCCAGCGCCATGGCGAGCGCCTCGGCCTTCAGCTTCTCCCTCCGCTCTGCCGCCTCCGCCGCTGCCTTCGCATCCGCTTCCTTCTGCTTCGCTGCGGCCGCGTGTGCGAGCGCAAGCGCCTCAGCCTTCGCCTTCGCCTTTGCCTCCGTTTCCGCGGCCGCTTTATCGGCCCACATTTTGGCCGTAGCGGCCGCGGCCGTTTCTTCCTCAAGCTTGCGCTTCGCCGCCTCCGCCTCCGCCGCCTTCACCCTAACCGCCGCCTCGGCCGCCGCCTGAATCCTGTTCTTCTCTGCCCGCTCTGCCGCCGCCTTGTCGGCCGCCGCCTTCTCGGCAGCGCGGCGGCGCTCGGCAGCCTTGGCGACGGCCTTGCTCTCTCTCTCTCTCCACGCGAGCTCCTCCTGCTCGACGCGCGCATCATACTCCTCGGGTGCGCCACGCTCCGCCGCCGCCTCCGCCTCCTCTCGTGCCAGAAGCGCCTCGAGCGAGTTCACCAACGCCTGCTCTCGGCCCTGCTCTCGGCCGGACTTACCGCTCGCCGCTCGGCCGGTCCAGCCGAAATGCGCCAAAAACGCCGAGATGGCCGACGTCGGGCTCGCCGCCGCCGCCGATCCACTGCTGCTGCTGTCATGAAAGCTGCTGTCATCGCCGGTCGGTGGTGGGCTACTTCTGCCGCCACCACCACTGCTGCTGTTGCCTCCCTTGCTGCCGTTGCTGCCTGTCTTTTCGGGCGTCACGGCCTTCGCCGCCAGTGCCTTATTGGCCATCGGCGTGGGTGCTACCGACGGCTCCGCATTCGCGGCCGTCCACAGCTTCGGTTTCTGCATCTCACGCTGCCGAGACGCTAGCTCTGCTTGAGCCGCGGCCAAGAGCTCAGCTGCTCGAGCCGCCTCCTCCTCCTCCTTCTGCCGTCGCTTTTCGTCTCGCTCCGCGCGCATGACCGCCTCGGCAGCATCCTGTTCCAGGCGTGCCTCTAGGGCTGCGGCTGCCCTCAGCTCAGAATCGCGCTCGGCATCGAAGCCATACGGAGGCCACATGGCACGAGGCGGCAGCGGAACGCATGGCAGAATTTCGGACACGGTGAACCTCAAGCAGCTGATGTTGGGGTCGACATTGGACAACGTCGCCGGGACCTTCAGAAGCTCCGGCGTCGCCATGGCCGAAGTACAGCCTGGTCCGATCGATTCCCGACGAGCAGCCAAACAAAACTCCGTGCCAAAACTTGACCTTCAAAACATGCACAGAACTTTAGAAAGACCCGGGGGGAAAGCCGGGACAAGGTGTTAAAAGACACCGGGGGGAGCCGGGACACACACGGGACACACGGGCGCACACGTACGGGCGCACGCCACGTGCAGGGTGCGAACCTATGTAATAAAGATTCCACCGACGCTCACGACATGTCACGATGCACCCCACCACCCACCTGATTGCCAATCACAGTCCCGCCCTGTAGTATAAGGCAGCAAAGCACCAGGGACCACTGAGCTGTGTGCTGGCAATGTGTGCTGGGAGAGAACGATCTAGACCCGGTACCGGTACTACGTTACTAGCGTAATTGCGTAGCCTGTGAGCGAGCGAGTACAGTCAGCACTTGTGTTGACCGTGGTGTGCGGAGCCGTCCTTTGAGGGATGTTGAGCGTGCGAGACCGCGACGAAACTGACCTGTGGAAGGGCCGCGGACCCGACCAGAAGTTATCGTCTGTCCTTCCAGACGCTTCCTCCTCGCCGCCGACAATCCCAACACCGAAACGCCTACGCGAGCGAAGAAGGTGATCAAGAAGAAGAAGTCCCCGAATCACAAGGAGACGCCTCGAACTCCTGACGACGTGATCACCAAAACTGAGCTGGAGATGGTGGGCGTGCTTGTCTTCGGGGACAACGATTCGGCCCAGCTTGCGCTCTCCTCTACCACCGAGGGCGCACTGGAACATGATGAGACGATCTTATCGCCGCGGCCGATTCCCGCGCTCTCTGCCGGCACACACGTCCGGTCAGTTGCCTTCGGGACATGTCATGCGGCGTGGCTGATGGCAGACGGAGGTGTGTTCACTGTGGGCGACAACGGCAACGGTCAGTGCGGCGTCAGCGCGCCCGCTGTGCTCAAGACACCACAGCGACTTGAGAGCCTGGCGGCCAAGTACCAGGCCGTGCAAGTGAGCTGTGGTGGCGCCTTCACGGCGGTCGTCACTGCATGCGGCCAGCTTGCGACCTTCGGTGCCAACGACCATGGCCAGTGTGGTCACGGCCCCGAAGCGCTGCTGGACGTGCGCAAACCCAAGCTCGTGAAGAGCAGCGTCGGCGACATCTCAATGGTCGCTTGTGGCGAGGCGCACATGCTCATCCTCGACCTGAGTGCCGCAGTGCACTCGTGTGGGAATGGCCGCTTCGGCGCGCTCGGCCACGGCGACATGGAGAGCGTGAGCTCGCCCGCCCTCATCCGTGCGCTCGTCGCGGCACCTATTTGTCAGGTGGCCGCGGGCGAGCGCCATTCGGTTGCCCTAACCTTTGGAGGTGCTGTGCTTGGCTGGGGCTGGGGTCGCAACGGTGCGCTCGGCCTCCCACAGGCGTCGCTCGGAGGCCAGCCGGTGGTGACCGTGCCGCGACCGCTACCTACGCTACGTCGTGGCGTGATGATGATTGCCGCGGGTGGCGCGCACACGCTTTCGCTGGAGAGCCGTGACGGTGGCACACGTCTGCTTGGATGGGGCGCCGGCGGCTCGGGAGGCTCGCCGACAGACTCGTTCACACCGGTTGAGCTCCTCTGTCCACAGGGCACGCCTGCCTCAGTGGTTGGCCTTTCGGCGGGGCGCTCCCACTCGCTTGCCGTACTTGCTGACGGGCGAGTGCTCGCGTGGGGCCAAGCACACAGCGGGCAGCTCGGGCTCGGCAGCACGGTGGATGCGCGATCACCGCAGCTCGTGCCGCTTCCCGCGCTGCCAGAGCGCAACTTGACCGGCAACAACGGAGTGCACTCGGTCGTGGCGGGTGGCCACTCGTCCGCCGTGTTGCTACGTGCTCCTTGCTCGGCTGAGGTTGCCATCCCCCTCGCCCGCCAGCCCGCCCGTCTAGCCCCGGATATGGTGAATTTGCTCACTGCCTCCGCTGACTGGACGGCGCTCGCCGCGCTCGTTGGGGCCGTCTTCAGCTCGCCGGCTCTCGTGAACGCCTCATTCGCCGATCAGAGCGGTGCACATCCGTGCTTGCACGGCGCGACCCTCGAGCAGGTGTACGTGCTGCTACTCAAGACCTTTGCGGCAGCACCCACTGTGCTGGCCGCGCTCAAGGACTCGATGAAGAAGCTCATTGCTACGGTGAGCACCGCGCTGCACGACGAGACCAAGAAGCCACCCCCGTTGCAGCGGAGTGGCTCGTCGTTCGGGTCGCTCTCGTTGTCGGCGCCTCATCGGGCGTGGCACCTGCTCACACCCCTCGTGGTACTGCTGCAGAACCCGCTCCTCTCGCACGAGTCGGAGGCGGCGCAGCTGCATGCGCTCGCGAAGATCATCGACGAGGGGCTCAGCGCCGAGCAGCGCTCCCATCTCGCCCAGATTCTCACCGGCACGCCCACCGACATCTTTGCGGCGCGCATCGTGCGGCCGACGCGCGAGGCACTCGAAAGGGCACTCAAGTTGCGCCAGCTAGCCAGCGAGCCCTCGGCGCTCGAACCAGTGGTCCACTTGACGCGGCTGCTCGGCCTCGCGCGCGAGGCCAACCTCCTCATTCGCCAGCGTGCCGCCGGCGCTACGGGAGGCGACGTGAGCGCTGACCTTTGCACTGGTGGCACCGAACGCACAGGTCTGAGCGGCGGCATCGCTGATGCGGAGTTCTACTCACCGTTCCTCTCAGAGCACTTGGACTTGCAGCATGACTATCTCACGTGGATGCAACATGGGCCGTGCGAGCGGGGTGGGCCTGACTGGCGATCGCGCTGGTCCTTCTGTTCCGAGCCTTGGATCCTTACTGCGCAGGCGAAGGCACAGCTCCTGCACATCGAGGCCGCAATTCAGATGCAGCAGCAGGTGCATCAGCAAGTGGCGATGCTTCGGGCTGGGGTGCGTCGGCTGCAGGACGTGGACGACCTCGCACTGCCACCAAAGAGCCGGCGCCTGCGCTCCAATTTCTCTGCACGGGTCACGGCGCCTGCCGCCAGCTCCGGACCGCGGGCAGACGCGCCGCCACCGCCTCCCCCGCCTCCCGACCCTGCCTCACCATTCCTCATCCTTCGCGTGCGGCGTGCCTTCCTGGTCGACGACGCCCTCGATGCACTCGCGCACCAGAGTCGCCGCTCACTGCTGCGGCCGCTTCGGGTCGTCTTTGAAGGGGAGCCGGCCATCGATGAAGGAGGGGTCCGCAAGGAGTTCTTCCAAGAGCTCATGCACCAGTTGTTCAACGTGGACTACGGCATGTTCGAATGGCTCGACGAGCCGCGCGTCTTTTGGTTCTCGCGCGCGTCGGTCGACGAGGCGGAGTTCTTCCTCGTTGGACTTGTGCTCGGTCTCGCTGTCTACAACGGCGTCATCCTCGACCTCCACTTTCCACCCGTGCTCTGGCAGCGCGTCTTCAACGAGCCCGTGGGCTTTGCGCATCTGCCCCAGATCCAGCCCGACCTGTGCCGTGGCCTCTCCGCGCTGCTCGCTTACGACGGCGACGTCGAGAGTGCTTTCTGCGCCGACTTCAGCGTCACGACCAACGCCCTCGGCGCCCTGCAGGTCACTGAGCTCGTGCCCAATGGCTCTGAGAAGCCCGTGACCAACTCGAATCGTCACGAGTATGTGGAGCGGTACGCCGCATGGTGGCTCATCGACTCCATCCGAAGCCAGTTCGAGGCCTTCCAGAAGGGCTTCCTGCTCCTCTGCGACGGCGTGGCCTTCTCCTTCCTAACGCCTTCTGAGCTCGAGGAGCTTGTGTGTGGCACGCCGCACCTGGACTTCCAGGCCCTCGAGGCGAATGCCCGCTACTGCGACGGGTTCCATCCGAACGATCCCACGATCAAGTTCTTTTGGGAGGTGGTGCACTCAATGAACATCAGCGACAAGCGCGCCCTACTGCTCTTTGCGACTGGTTGCGACCGCGCGCCCGTCGGCGGTTTGGGCAAGCTCCAGTTCGTGCTGCAGCGGGCGGGTCCCGATGCGATGGATCTGCCAACCTCGCATACATGCTTTAACATGCTCTCCATGCCTGCGTACCAGTCGCGCGCAAAGCTGCGCGATCGGCTCACCATCGCCATCCACAATGCCACGGGCTTTGGGTTGCAGTAGCCAACAAGGACTTGCTTGTAGTTTGGCGGAGGCCCTCGAATGGGTCAGCCAGGGTGCCTGATGGCCACAGGGCCGGAATGCGAAAAGTTATGTATTGCCGTGGGAAATCAGATTCTCGCTGCTCTTTCGATTAGAAAGTGTCAGAGCGGGCGGCGCCGTGTCACAGTTCTCAGCTGATCGGCGTGTCGAGCATGAACCATGGTTGTAGCCCGCAGGGACGGGTCACGGGACATTGAGTGGGTTCGTAGACGTGAAACCCAGCTGTACTCAGGGGGCGAGGCGCCTCAGTCGAGAGCGGTTTTCGAGATAGCTTTACATCATACATGGCATCGGGCGGGCGGTCTCGGCTCTCGCTAGTAATAACAAATAAGTAAATTTTAATCGTAAATCCGCCACGTGGCCGGCGGGTGGACCGGGAGGTCACAAAATAGACAAAGAAAACCTACTACGGATATCTAATATGATCGATCGAATGGTCTATGGTGTCTCGTCCGCCGCGCGAGGACCGGTGCACGGTAATCCCGATCTGGAAGATCGTGTCAGGCTTTTGGAGACAAATGTCGGTCCAGGGCGAGAGATCAAAGATCCGCAGTGTCTGATGCCGGTGACTCGGACTGGAGATGCCGACAACAGAAGAGTCGCCATGTCGCATCACTTGGAGTTGTCCTTGTACCCAGGTCCGCCGTCCACAGTGACACCGTTGCAGTCTACCGGTTTGGTGATCATCGGACCCTGAGGCAGCACCTCCACCAGATAGCCGTCGGGGTCTTTGATGAACGCGAGGCCCTTCATGCCACCAGAGTTGGGCGATTTGGTGAACTCGCAGCCGAGTGCCTTGAAGCGTTCGCACGCCGCGTCTGCCGAAAGGACGCGAGTCGTACCAGAGACGTGTCAGCTTTAGAGACGCGGAGGAGATGCCAAACGAACCGGGCACAAGCGCTCCACTTACAGACGTCAGGCACGGTGATTCCCAGGTGCCCGAATCCGCCCTTGACTTTTTGGCCGTCCTGCGAGCCGGTCATGTCACTGTTGCCGGTGTTATACACACGCCCCGGAACCGCCTCCGTGCCGTAGTTGTGAGTCAGCTCAATGCATCCGGGCGTCTGCATGCAAAAGCGCCATTGATCCTCCGGGTTCTTTGGAATTAATGCGGGGTCGACCTGTGCGACGAAGAAAACCGTAAACTCGTACTGTGGAAAGTCGCGATACATGACCAGATTGAAGCCGAGAACCTCGCAGTAGAACTTAAGCGACACCTCCGGATCTTTGACTCGGATCATCGTCTGCTGCATGATATAATCACGCGTCTCCACGGGTCGCTCCATCGTAAAGTACTTGTCGGGATTGAACCCTCGCGAGGTCGAGAGAAACACCGCCCGGCGAATAAACGGTGCGCGAGCTGCTACGTGCGGTGCGCGAGCTGCGACGTGCAGCCCGGAGCAGCTCACCGCGGACCATGCGAGTAAAGGCACAGCTCGGCGCATCATCGGCCCCACACAATGTCAATGTGGCCTTGTGCTCTCACGCAAACAGCAAGTTCGCAATCTCGCAGACGAGATGTGTCAAAACACCATCTATGGGAAGAGTGCACTGTCTATGATAGATACCAGGAGCCGTCCGCTTGTTAAAGGGGAATCTGCCGCTGCGACAGCAGCCGCGATGCGTCGAGGCCGGCTGTCGCCGCCTGGTTATGTCCCCGCGGCGGCACGTGCATGCTCTTCTCGGGCCGAACGAACTGGTCCGTGTCTTGGGGAACGAGGGCTCCTGTCCCATCGTCGAGAGCCACCTTGTACTTGTACGACTGACCATCCTCGATGACATCAAGCGCGACGACTGCTCCTGCCTTGGCAATGCCATTGCCCATGTTGCAGAGGACACGGGAGCCTTGGCGAAAGCGAGCGCCTGCGCGCTGCCTCTCGGGTTGCGGGTTGCGCTGCGCCTTTGCCCACAGCTTACTTTGCGAGACGCGCGAATCGCGCGCGAGGCGGGCGTGCCCCTTGGAGTCCACCGCAGCCCCTAGCGGCTCCTCGAGCGTCGCTCGCAGCTCCGCGGCCGCCTCTCGCGCGAATGGATCCACCTGATGAGGGTGGCAATCAGTTGCGATCAGCATGCAATCAGCTCCGCGGCCGCCTCTCGCGCGAATGGATCCACCTCGAGAACCCTGCCCAGCAAGTCCATGGCCTTGCCGGCGATGGCTTGACGCGCGTCGCGGTCGATGGACAGCATACGTAGCGCACTCATGGCCGCCTGGCGCGCCTCATCGCCGCCGTGGCGTACGAGCACAAGTAGTGGGCTCACGACGCCCGCCCCAAGGAACATGCGTGCGGCGTAGGCATTCTCCACGAGCGCCGCGGCCGCCGCGGCAGCGCGTGTGTGCAGCGCTGCATCTGAAGATGAGAGGAGCCGAACGACGTGTTGTACCACGCCAGTTGCGCAGATGGCCAATGCATGGTCATTGTCCACATCCGTAGTCGGCTCGTCAATAGCGATGGCTTCGAGTGCCTGCAGTGCAAGGACGGTAGTCTCGGCATCACTCTCAGCATCGTCTGCGGACACAAGCGCAGCAATCGCTTCCACCGCTGAGCCACGACCGTTGGCCGAGCGCGCAGCACCCGCAACGCACGCCTTGCGGAACGCGACTGGATGGACAGAGCTGAGCCACGATGTCCGGCTGCCTGTCGAAATGGTCGATTCGAGTGCCAGCAATGCGATCTCACTCAGCGCGGTACGCATGGCGAATTTGTTGCCCCCGTGAA
Source organism: Chrysochromulina parva (assembly GCA_002887195.1). Classification (NCBI taxonomy): domain Eukaryota; phylum Haptophyta; order Prymnesiales; family Chrysochromulinaceae; genus Chrysochromulina; species Chrysochromulina parva. The sequence goes on from PJAB01000049.1 coordinate 32,106, forward strand.
GCACTTCGCACTTCTCTCGCAAGAATTCGGCGAGCTTGCTCTGCAAGAGTACGCCTCGGCCTTCTTCTCGGCGGCCAACATCTGAAGCTGCCCACGGAGGCGATGGCGCCGGCGGGTGCACATGACGCAAATGGCGATCGAACTCAGAGGATTCCAGAGGTGGAAGTTCGGACGGCGGTAATGGTGGCGGGTCAAGCGGCGGGTGCTGCGGCGGCGATGCGGGCGGGTGGGGTGCGCATGTGAGGGATATCAATGTCAGTGTCCAAACTGACCGTAGCGAATCGGACATCGTCCACTGGAGGAGGCGCCCGAGCGACGCGCGGAGGCCCTCTCCATAGTGTGCTGGGATAGTGTGCTCTTTTGCTTAATATGGTGTGAACGTTAACACGACGAGCGCCGTCACGGTAAGTTCCATACTTAGCCTCAATCTCGCGTCCGGTAGTTCTGCGCTTCTGCGGTAGGTCACATGCCCTTGCCACGTCCGCCTCCACCTCGGCCGCCTCCGCGCCCTTTGCCTCCGCGGCCCTTGCCGCCGCCCTTGCCGCCGCCCTTGCCTCCGCCCTTGCCTCCGCCCTTGCCTCCGCCCTTGCCTCCGCCCTTGCCTCTACCCTTGCCTCCTCCCTCTCCCTTGCCAGCGTGGAACCGCACATTGCGAATCTGCTTCGTGTCCACGTGCAGCATGCCGCCTTTGAGGATGACACCGTCGCCCCACTTGTCGCGCTTGGGACCCTCGACGGTGAGCTCGGCACTCTGCTTGCGCCCTGTCATGCCCGTCTCTTTGGCCAGCGCGGCCGCGGCCTCGTCCTGCGTGCGCTGCTTTTTGCGCAGCTCCACAAGCTGCTTGTACGGCCTCTTGTGGTCCCGTTCGGGCTGGAGGCCAAGCCGCGCGCGCTCTCGAGCCTTCTGGTCTTTTTTGGACAAGCCCTCGAGCTTGTTCGCACCAAACATCTCAACGCTGAGCGCCATGTTCCTAAACTCCTGCTGCTGATCCTTCGTCTCTTGCTTCGCAGACGCTTTGGGTGTCGGTGGTGGCAGCCTAGGCTCAGCCGCAGTGTGTACGCGAGCGGCTGAGGCCGACATGAAGGCGTCGCGTTCGGCAAAACTGGGTGGCGGCGGCCGTCCAGCGTGGCCACCGTCGCTGCTGCTTCTATTGCTGATCGGCCGATATGAAGGCTTCGCACGCTTGACGCCCTCTGTAGCAGAGGGTGCTGCCACCGCCTTGCGCTTTTGCGCACCCCTCTTTGCGTCAGCTGGAGATCCGACTGGCACTTTGCATGGTTTCGAGTGGGCAAAGCCAGCCGCCAAACTGTGCTCGCCCTTGGCCTTTGATACGAGGCGTGCGAGCTCTCCGTCCATGTCACACTCGGAGAGGGTGGCTCGTCGCCCGGGGCCGTTTCGCAAGTTCAAGTTCAAGGTCATGAGCGGCCGCGACGAGTGCACGCACGCAAGTTTAACCTCAGGCTCAGATCCCATCCGCACAGTTAGACCGATTCCAAGTTTTGCGGTCTCGAAACACGTTCACAATTCAGGCCAGAGGACGCGTGACTCTTCAATGCTGCACCCGCAAAAAAGACTCGCATGGACGATGTGGTGAAGGGCTCGCGACTGCGCGTGTACTGGACGGGAGAGAAGCGATGGTTCAAAGGCGTCATCACCGCCGTAAACCGAGAGGAGGGGCGGCGCATCTTCCAGATCACATACGATGATGGAGATGTCAAGTGGCACGACCTCGCAGAGGAGTTTTGGTTGCGATTGGGTGGCGATAAGAAGGCTGCCGCCACAGGGGGGGCGGCGGCGGCGAAGCCGAAGCCAGCTCTCGCTGCAAAGGCTGCAGCCAAACCCAAAGCCGCGACGTTTCGCAAAGCGCAACCGGCAAAGGCTGCTGACCCCGATGCCGACGAGGTGGCCACTGAAGCCAGCAGTGTGCTCACGTCCATCGCGAGCACGGTCAGCAGCAGCAGCAGCAGCAGTGGCGGCGAGGCGGCGGGATCCGCGGCGGGCTCCGACCGCAGCGTGGACGGCGCGCCTCCGCCTCCGCTCGTCACGATTTCGGACGGTGCGATCGAGCTGCTGCCGTGCGGTGTAGTCAAGATCAAGAATGTGGTTACGCCCGAGGTACGAGAGTGCGCGTCGCCGACGGACCTGGCCGCCCGGCCAGCTGCACGGACTGCCTCGCGCCGCCCTCTCACTACGCTCACCCGTGCGCGTCACAGTGGGCCCGCCTCGTCTCTTGCCGACTGCCTAACTCACGCCTCGTCGTTTGCGAGAACACACTCAGGCGCAGCAACGGCTATGGGACGCAGTCATGTGCGGCGGCTTCGATTACCGCGCCGTCGAGGGCGAATTGAACCAGGGCGCGAACACGTGGTACACCAAGACGCCCGGAGCACCGGACATCCTCCTTCACTACAACTATTACGAGGTGCGTGCGGGCGTGCTTAAGCGCATGGCGTACCGCGCGTGCGTGCGTGCGCGTGCATGCGCGTGCGTGCGCGTGCATGCGCGTGCATGCGCGTGCGTGGGCGTGCATGTGTACGTGTGTGCATATGTGTGCACATGTGCGTACCGCCTTTGCTCGGTCTTCGTGCGCTCACGCGATCGCGCCGCCCCTTCCCTCCGCCCACGCCCATGCCACGCACAGCCGCCCATCGGCACCGAGAGCCGAAAAGCTGGACTCAAGCGCGCGAAGACAGATCAGGAGCAGCCGCCGCCGATGGCGGTGCTCTGCCTTGCAGATGCGATCTTTCAGGCCATGCGCGAGCACATCGAGGACTGCCGCCATCGAGGAATGCCGGTAAACTCGGTCTTGGAAGAAGGCGTCAGCAGTGAAGACGACGACGACGATGAGGGGGAGGAGGAGGCACTCGGGGAGGTGCCGATTGCCGATGCCCCGGCATGGGCGCTCAAGCACGGCTTGGTGCCGAAACCCCGCGCGGGTCAGCCTCGGGAGCGAGCGGCCGCGCCCAAAACGGCGCCCACCACGGCGCCCGCAACGGCGCCCGCAACTAGCTCGGCGGAAGCGGGCGGCGCCGCTGCGGCTGAGCGCGCGGTTGATGACGGCGCAGCAGCGCCGACTGCGCCGACCGGCGAGACGGCAGCAGGGACCGCCGGGCTAGTTGGGCTAGCGGGCGGCGCCGGCGCAAGCAGCTCGTCGAGCGGCAACGGATCCTTGGCGCCGGCGGCGGCGGCGGTCAAGAAGCGGTCAAGAAGGCCGCTTCTTGAGAGGGTCAAGGAGCACCGTGAGATCGGCATTGATGAGGATCCGCTTGTGGCGCTCGTACGCCAAGCGGAGGAGGATAGCAGGCGGCTACTGTGGCCTCGCCGACCGAATTTCCGTTCAGTGCTCGCCATTGGCTACCGCGGCTCAGACAGCTTCAAGTGGCACACCGACCTCGCGGGGGATGAAGGTTGGGTATGCTCCATCTCCGTAGGCGCCAAGGCCATCTTCGAGTACCTGCCTACGGCCGCGCCGAGCGCGTTGCGCCGGGCGCGTGCCAAAGCCCAAGAGGACACGGTGCGGGTCGAGATAGACTCGGGCGACGCGCTTCTCTTCAACGGAGGGCTCGTGCCGCACCGCGTTGCTGGGGTGGATGCGAAGGCCTGTGAGGCGAGCCCGAGCTTGCAGGCGATGATGGCGCCGTATGTGCGCCTCAATCTGCAGGTGCGCGTCTACGGGACGAGCACGGCGCATGGGCTCCACGAGCTCCTCAAGCGTGGCTACGACTACGTGCGCTGAGAGCGGCGCTCGTTGGGTGAACTCGTTGGGAGAGAGATGCGTTCGCACGTACTCGTACCGCGCACGGGGCGGCTCGAGTGTCGAGAGGAGACGATCGCTGTGAAGCGGAGTATGATGCTCCCTCGATGCCACGACATGCTCGTGCCGCCACGAGAATCGTGCGAGCCGAGCAAGCTGATGAGGGCTGTACTCGTGCTGATGAGCAAGCTGATGAGGGCTGTACTCGTGCGAGCAAGCTAAGTAGGGCAGCCATCGCGCAGCGTCGCTGGGGCTAGCAGTGATGGGTGTGTCGTCGCGAGCATGACATTTGACAAGTGTGACGATTCGGACGATGGCAATCGGCGGCTGATGAGGCGCTCTTGAGAAGGGCTGGGCCTGGCATGGGGCTACACGATCGGAGCCCATGGGCCCCACACCCGTGAGGTACATCTGCTGATTCGATTCCGTGGCCCTTCCCCGATCCTGATATTCCGTTCAGCACACAGCACTATTACCGGGAAGAGTTACATCGCTTTACGCGAATCGCTAATAAGTAAAATGTCGTGTTCGGTCACAGTTAAGATCACGAACAATGGAAACACAGGAACACAAATCTGAGAAGTTGACTGTTTTCGAGATTTGATTCTTGATGTGAGAAACATGCGACGTTGCGATCAAGATTCACTTCACACTTGACCGTCGCCGTGAATCTGGCTCCTCACTGGTACTGGGAAGTAAGTTGTTGCTGCTTGGTTTCCTCTTCGCACGTTCCTCAAGGGCCTCTTGATAGCCATCTTGCAAGTCTTTGACGAGTTCGCCGGGCATGGCCGCCAAAGCCGCTGCCTGACTTTGGGCCACTTTCGCCAATTCGGCAGCCTGACTCGCGGCAGCAACGCTCTGCTCTTGTACCGCCTTGGCTGCTGCCGCGGTGGCTGCCGCAGCATCCGCGGCGGCTTGTTGCGCCGCCGTCACGCTCCAGACAGCTGTGTCGACGCTATCGAGCACCGCCGAGACCGCACTGCCAACAAAAGAGCCCAGCATGCCCGGCTTCTTCGCCGCCTTTTCGGCCAGTGCCGTCGCCTCCGCCGCCGCCTTCGCCGCGGCCTTCGCCTCCGCCGTGGCCGCCGCCTCCGCCTCCGCCGCCGCCTTCGCCGCGGCCTTCGTCTCCGCCGCGGCCGCCGCCGCCACCGCCGCCGCCGCCGCCGCCTCCGCTTTCGTCATCTCCGCAGCATTTGCATATCCCTTGGCGATGGCTGTCTTCTCCGCCGCTGTTGCCGCCTCCTCTGCAGCCTTTGCTTCCGCGGCCTTCTCTTCAGCTTCCTTTTCTGCTCGAGCTAACTTCTCTCGCGCCGCTCGGAGGGCCGCCTCGGCCGCTGCCACCGCCTCGGCTGCCTCCTCTGCCGCCTTTCTGGCCTCGTCTTCCTCACCGGGATGCAATATCTTGGGCAACAGGAAGTCTGCAGCCAAAATAGAGGTGGTCACGTCATGTACATCGTCATGATCATATCTCGGCTGTACACTAACAGCCTCGATATATTTGGCGTGAGCAGCCAGGTATTGAAGGTACGGTGCATCTGGCCGAGGCGGTTCCACAATGTCGGGCTCCACATCGTAGAATTCAATTCGATTTGAAGGCCCTGGCTCTGAAGCCGGTGTGGCCTCGTCAGCCTCGGCCGCGGCCTTTTTGGCCGATGGCTTTGGCGATGCCTCCTTGCGTGCCGGAGAGGCGGATGGAGGACGCGATCTCATTGGCGTTTTCGCTCGGGTGCGGGAAGGTGACGAGGGTGTTAGTGCCGGTTGCAACATCCCTCCTTGCGGAATTTTTCGTAGGTGAGGATTTGTGGTTTCCGCAAACGGATCACATGTAATGTCGTACCTTGTGAACGATGCATTCACACTGGCGCGACGTGTTGTTCACACTTTCGGCTTTTCCGTCATCAGTGTTTCGCATGAGAAAGGCCTGGTTTGCCATCCTCGTGGCGCAAGGCTCTGCGGGAACGTTCAACCATTGCTCTGAGTACTGCGCCGTCCAGGATTGCGAATGGACTCGCGACTATACGTGCCCTTGGGTGGCGAAGAATGGAACTACTGGACGGGCAGTCAATGATGGCAGCGTCGGCTACTCGTGTTGCTGCAAGCAGCGGACTAACGTGTATCAGGAATGCGGTGGTCCGCTGCATGCCGAGGGCTTTGGCTTCACGCCGCTGCCAACCTTTCACCCTTGCGCTGAGTACTGCAGGGCCGAGAGTTGCGACTGGACAAAGGAGTACGCGTGCCCTTGGGAGCCGAGGGCAGGACGTTTTGGGTGGGCATCGAGAGATCACAGCATTGGCTACTCGTGCTGCTGCGAGCAGCGGACGAAACTTTCCCAGACATGCGGTGGTCCGCTGCTCAGCGAGGGCTCCACGCACGACCTCTTCTGCCACGAAGGTCGGCGCTTGCCCGCACTGTTCATCATTGGTGCTCAAAAGTGCGCAACCACTTCGATTGCACATGAGCTCTTTGCCGACCATGGCTTCTCTCCGGGATTGGCGTGGAAGGATGACACTGAATACATCGACGATAAGGAGCACCACTTTTTCGATCTCGAGGTCCGGAGATCACAAGGCCTCGGCCGGTACGCCAAGTCGTTTCCGAGCTGCGCCGAGGCGGCGCTGACGCTCGACGCCACGCCTGACTACCTGCACACCAGTGGCGCGGCCGAGTCCCTTGCACGTCTCTATGGGCCCGAGCGCCTCGCACGGACCACGATCGTGGCGAGCTTATGCGAACCCATTGGCCGCTCCCAATCGGCGCTCTACCATTTTCGGTCCTTCATCGACCATCAGAACAGCGCGCTGATCGGAGCGACGGTGAGGCACATCCAGAGCCGCGACATTAGCTTCCGCGACCTGGTGAGGCGTGACGCGGACGCGGCGCGACTCGCGCGCGCCCTCGTCGACGGGTTCGACGGCGCGCCCATCACGACTATGACGGCGCCCACACCGTATAACGACTTTGGCGGAGCCCTCTTCGCGTGGGGCCGATACGGCGCGCAGCTCGACGAGTGGCTCAGAGCGGTCGGCGAGCTTCACGTCATCCCGCTGCCCCTGTACAGTCGGCACGAGCTCGCCACGCGCGTCGAGCTCACGTGCTTAGTGAGGCGGCGCAGTCAAGGGCTTCGAGTGGATGGGAACTGGCTAGCGGGGTCGAGCTGTAACTCGCGCCACGTCACGGAGCCGCCGCCAGCCCCACGGATCGGTTCACATAGCCACCCGCCGCTCGGGGAGGACATTGACCCTGACGACGCCACGGCCCTCGAGCAGAGCTTTGAAACGTCCAACGAGCACGTGTACCAGCTGCTGCGCGACGACCCACGCGTGCGCGTGCTGCCGAGCGGCTTTAGCAAGAGCGAGTGGGAGGGGTTCCTTACGCTCCGGCTGCCGCCGCCCGCGCCGCCTGAGATGCCACCGGCGCCGTCGCCGCCGCCCACGCCGCCCACATCGCCGCCCACGCCGCCCGTGATGCCGCCGCCGCTCGCGCCGCCGCTCGCGCCGCCCGCGATGCCCCCGCCGCCTACGCCCCCGTTGAAATCGCCGCCGCCCGCGCCGCCGCCCAGGCCGCCCAGGCCGCCCGGGGGGCCATCGCCCGGGCTGCCGCCGCCCGCGCCGCCACCGCCCCGCTCTTGCTCTGATTACTGCACCGTGGAGAGTTGCGAATGGACTCGCGAGTATTCGTGCCCTTGGGAGGCGAAGGATGGAATTTCTGGACGGGCAGTCAATGATGGCAGCGTCGGCTACTCGTGCTGTTGCAGGCAGCGGACTAATGTGCATCAGGCATGCGGTGGTCCGCCGCGCGCCTTGCTCGCAGTGGGCGGGCTCGCCCTGATCGTGGCCGCGGCCTTCATGCTCACGTGGCACGGGTTCTTAAACGTCGAGGACGGCTTCAGGTCACTCACTCACTCACTCAGGAGATTCCTCAGGTCCCTGCTCCATTCGGGCAAGGGGACCATGAATGAGAGCCACAGGGACCCACCGCTGCTTTGAGAGCGCGATTGCGAATGCGAGGCGGCGGCGGCACTGCTGGCTGGAGCGGCGGCGTGATCGGCGTCTAGTATGTCTACGATGAGCATCGAGACGGTGCGTCGCGTGACCTTCTGAATTGGGTGGGGTGATGGAGGACGCCGCGCCGGATACGTCGGACCACGGACGCGTAACGACGGTAATACCGTGTACCACATTACGCAATACGCGACGCCTCGGAGGCGGGTCGTTGCTATTTTTATGAGACATTTCCTAATGTTTGCCCACTCCTTCGCGATACGCGAAGCTGCTACAGAGGTACCCATATACTGTGTACGCCCTCTGGCTCTGCGCCCAGGCTTGAGGCTACGCCACCAGAGACGGCTGCTGCGCCTCGGCGGCTCTGACACGGTCCACTAGCACAGAAAGCACCAGCGGGTGCATTGCTAGCAGCGACGTCGTGTGCACTGTCAACGGCGCCTTTCCCTCGGTCGCGGTCGCCTGCGCGCGCTCCACAATCTGCGCCACATCGCCGCCATCGCCAGCGTGGCGGCCGGGCAGTAAGAAGGCCATGGCCAGCACCACGTCGCCCTCATCGTACGGAGCCATCGCGAGCGCACGCTCGAGGAGCGGCTCGTTGAAGTCATAGGCCGGCTCGTCGCGCCGCTCCATCGAGGCGCCGCGAACCGTGAGCGCACGCGGGCCGAGGAGCTCGCGCACCTCGCCTGCAAGCCGCTCGCGCACCTCGTGCACAGGTCGCGAGGGCGTGCCGTGATCGACGACGAGCACCTTGAGAGGAAAGCGCAGCCGCGCCCGGCGTGCCAGCTGCAGCACCTTCGCCGTGAGCGCGCGGCCGACGCGGTCATCGGCGGGCTCGCTCTCGTCCACGAGGCAGGCACCCACTCGTAGATCGAACGATGCGGTGCCTGCCCATTCTTCCTGGCACGCCGCAATGCCTCGGCGCAGGCCGCCGCTTGGCCCGAGGAAGAGCGGTGCGACGATGGCTCCGGGTGCGCCGCTCGACACGAGCGATGCGAGCTCGGTGCGCAGGGTTCGCGCAGGCACGCCACCGAGTGCAGCGGCGTCCACCTCGTCCGAGAAGCCGAGGCTAGCCGGCCGCACATCGCGACCGTCGAGCAGAGTTGAAAGTGACGCGGCCACCTCACGCAGTGCGAGCACGGACGCGGGCCGACGCGAGCCGTTGTCCACGAGCAGAATCGGCGGCGCTAGGGAGAGCAAGACAGCAAGGAAGAGTGATTGCATTATCGACCGCAAAAAGTTCAGCAATTCCTGCAAGCAATTCCCAGCAAGTCAAGTCAAGTCAAGTCAAGTCAAGTCAAGACTTGACTTGACTCCCAGCAAAGCCTGGATGTTTTGACTTAAAATAGTGTTGACCCTCTCACAGAAAGGCCGCGTCGAGCCACACCCTCACCATGAGCCCGACGCCGCCGAGCCCAAGGATGAGGAAGACGGCTTGGACGCTTGCCGGCGAGAGCGACGACGGCGGCGGCGGAGTCGAGTGAATGCTGGGCACTGCGCTGGCGCGACCGCCTCCAAGCAGCGCCTGCGCGCCGAGCAACCCCAGTGAACCGAGCGAAAATGACCGCAAAGGCCATGAGTGCGCAAAGTGCGTGTGCACAAAAGCATTCTCGGCGAGCAGGAGCGCAAGGAGGCCAAACTGCGAGCCGCGCAGGCCGAGGCGCACGGCTGTGTTGCGACGTCCAGCCGCGCGGTCCGGCTCGATGTCAAACGTTTGGATCCATAGTTGAGTGCGCACGACAAGGACCACTGCGTGCACCCACGAGCGCCCGGGCGGGTAGGGCAAAACATTGAGCCAGCATGAGAGCGGTATGACTAGGATGTAGCCACATGGGCATATAAGGTCGAGTGGCGCGTAGTACGCGCTCAGCCGCGGCCCAAAGTTGTAGGCCCAATTGACGGCCACCACCGCCGAAAACCAAGGCAGGATGAGCCGCAAGCCGCAAAGTGCAGCAAAGCTCAGCAAAAATGGCAATTGCAGCATCGCGGCCGTGGGTACGAGTGTGCGTAGGTTGGCCTCGCTCTCCTTCGCGCCCAGCAGCGCGCCGCCCTTGCGCATGTTTTGCTTGTCAACCTTGACGTCAGAGAGATCATTCATGAGGTAGCACAGCGCATTGAGCGGGACGGTGCAGTAGCTGAAGCCCAGCCAAAAGGGAACGCGGCTAAAGAGCTCTGCGTACTGTCCGGTTGGCATCAGGTAGAGCCACAAAGTAACGAGGTAGTAGTAAGGGCGGCTCACGCGGAGCAGACGGAGAACATCGCCCATCGGAAAGCGCATAAGGGAGGGATACCGGGTACGTGTGGTGCGAAATTTTCGAGGAGAGCTTAGCGCCATACCTACTTCCCGTCAAGTTTTGTCTCTCCCTCTTCTTGACGCTCCCCAGCTGGCTTCCGGAGCACATTGGCAAGTAATTAGTAAGAAACCGATTCAGAAGAGGTCAATAAGGTCTTCTGGGGCCGCTGTCTTTGGACTCGTGTGTACATGTCTCAAATACTCGACTGGGTGTGCGCTTCACGCGCGCGTTTTCACAGCTCGCATTAAATGACGAATCACAGGATCGTCGCCACACGCAGAGGGTCTTCTCCTCTAATTGCGACGCGGTGGTGCCGCCGCCGCCGCCGCGTGGAGGATTTTGACCCGCGAACACCATGACCGACGCATCCACTCAGCACTGCTCGCCGCCGCTGCCCGGCGAGACGCCGCTGCTCTACAGCTTCATTCGCGAGTGGTTCCGCTTAGCCGCCGCGGGCTTCTACTCGACCACCGAGGTGCACGGCCTCGAGAACGTGCCGCCGAATGGCGTGCCGTGCATCGTGTGCTTCAACCACGGCAACGGGCTGGCGGATCCGGCGGTGCTCATTCGCAAGACGCCGCGTATGGTGCGCTTCTGCGCCAAGGACTCCCTCTGGAGCACACCCATCTTCAAGTATTTCATCCGCAACTCGGGAGCCGTTCCCGTCTACCGGCCGGGCGAGCATGGCGAGAAGGCCAAGCAGATGAACGTCGAGATGTTCAGCCGCGTGATCGGCGCGCTTCGCCAGGGCGACTGCGTCGGCTTCGCGCCCGAGGGCGTCTCGCGCTTCCTCCCGTACATGGAGCAGCCGTTCAAGACCGGCCTCGCGCGCCTCGCGCTGGAGGCGGTCATGCTCTCGAATGAGGCAGGCGACCCCGACTTCTGCGTGCACTTGGTGCCAGTCGGGCTCATCTACACGCACCGCGAAAAGTTCCGCTCCGACCTTTGCATGCGCTACATGCCGCCGGTCAAGGTCGATGCGAACCTCATCCGCAAGCACACGACAGCCGACGGCAAGGTCGACACGTTCACGCTCGCCAAGCAAATCACCATCGAGATCTCGCACGCGCTGGACAAGAGCACGATCAACGCGCCCACGTGGGACGTGCTCAATCTCGCGATCACCGCCGCGCGGCTGCACTCGCCCGTAGGCACTGACCTGTCGCTCGGGCAGTACCTCACGCTCGTGCGTGGCTGGGTGCACGTGCTCAAGCTGGGTGTGCCTGCCCCCGAAGGCTCTTTGCCCATCGATCCGCCGACGCCGCCGACTGCCGCGGAGGCTGCGGTGGCGGCGAAGCTGCGCGCGGCGCTGCAAACCTACCAGCAGGCGCTCGACGCCAAGGGCATCAAATGCGAGCGCGTGCGCCGAGCGGCACAGCATGGCCAGGCGCTGCCGTGGTACTGGTGTGTCACCGGCATGGCGCAGCGGGCGGTGCTGTGCGCGGCGTGCTTGGCGCTCGCGGCGCCCGGGCTGCTGCTCTTCTCGCCCGTGTGGAAGTACCTCAAGCGGCGTGAGCGCTTCCTGCTGAGCAAGGGCCCTCGCTGGAATGACTCCGTCGCTGAGATGAAAATGATGATCTGCGGTCTCGTTGGCATGGTGTTCGTGGCGGGCAACCTGATGGCGAGCGTGTACTACTGGTCCTGGAGACCGGCGGCGTTCGTGTACTACATGTACGTCACGATGCGCTGCTACGAGGAGGGCGTGGCCGATGCGCGCTCTGCGTACACGCTCTACAAGCTGCTGCTGCTCTCGCCTGCCGAGATGAAGGTCCTCGTCGAGCTGCGTGTGGAGGCGAAGAAGGCCATGGATCCAGCGGTGTCGATGCTGCCCGCGGGCGTGGTGGACCACATCGCGCTCCCGGCGGACGAGGCGCGCCCCACCCGCGCCCTCGACTACTACTTCCCGTGGATCCTCGCGCGACTCATCATGCTGCTGGCACGGCGGCGCAAAAAGGACTGGAACGAGGTGCTGCGGCTCAAGGATCATGCCACTATGGATTATGTGAGCTGAGCGTTGCGAGACCATGGGCTCCGCGAGCACGCGTGCGGCGCACCTTAGTGCCGCCCGGAGCGAACGCGCCGCCCAGACTAGACCGCAGCTCGACCTTCAGTGAGCGGAGGGTGCCCCGGGAGCGCGCTCGCTTGCGCCCAACGCGCTGCGAGTTTGCGTGTACATTGCATCTTTCTCTGCCATCCGTTAACCAGCGTCGAGCGGGAAATGTGTTTGGGACATGTGAGTGGTGGTGGTGTGGGTTGTGAGAAACAACCACAACGGCGTCCGACGAAACGCTAACTTACTGAACTTGGCTGTGAAACCCCCGGTTACAGCTTGTGTCCCAATGGCGTCGACCTCGCCGCAGTTGCGCCTCAAAGACATGTGGGCCATCGCGGATGACATGAAGAGGACCATCGCGGAAGACATGATGGCGCTCAGGATCGGCTCCTTACCGAAGAGCATGGCTGTGGAGCTCAGATCTCCGCACCGACCGAGGACAGCCCCCACATTGACGGCTGCGTTGCGTCGTGCTGCCAGCCAGCCTGCACTCAGGAGTCAGAAGGGCGCGAGCAGCCCTCCAGTGCTGCAACTATCCACCAGCAAACCCCACTTGAGCATAGTGCCTCCAGCCAGCCCTCAAGTGCTGCATTTGGCGACAGTTGGCAGCCCGCTGATCGTGCGCAAGGCCTTGCGACCGACATCCGCAGCCAGTGGCAGCCCACAGATCGAGCGTGCGGCACGTGCGTCGAAGCCCATGACCCGCTCCCCATCTCCACAGGAGGCGATGATTCGGAAGGGACGAGTGCGAGCCGCGAGCCCTCCGGATGTGCCAGCCGCAAGCCCATCTCCACAGCTCGTGCGCCACGCGTCCTGTGGCCCGGCGGGCTTTCACTCGCCTCGCAACCGCGGTTCTCCGCGTGCCGACTGGTTTGAGCGCGAGGACCTCTCCCCAAGGAGTGGCCGCTTCTTGCCTGTGAGCGTCTACGCTGCTGCGCTGAGTGACCTTCGAGAGACCCCACCGCGCCATCGTACCCCACCAAGGGGTCTGCCACCTGGCTCGCCGTCAGATGCGCTGTGGTGGGCGGGTCCACAGCTTCGACAGAGCACCCCGCGCTGCCGCACCGATGTGCATCTAGCCGCATCAAGCGAGGCCCATGTGGACTACATACGCGGTCGCGGCGTGTTGATGCGCGAGGAGCCTGCATTCTCTTTCGAGCCCGCCGCTCGCCCGCCCGCCGCTCGCTCGCCCACGCAGACTCAGACCCCGGCCGCCGCCGCCGCCCAGTCTCCATACTCCAATCCGGCCTCTGCTCCGGCTTTGGGTTCCGCCCACCCGCCGGCTGCCACGAGCGTGCCCGTGCTGGAGGTCGAGACAGGTTCAGAGCACACGCAGCTAAGGCACGAAGACAATGTGCTGATGCGGCTCACGGCACAGCCCGTGATGAGCGAGAATCCCCTCGATGACGTGGTTGCGAAGGCAAAGTCCACCAAGGCGCTCAATCGGACCGCCGGGTGCGATAACCTCATCGCCGACTGCGAGAAGACGATCCGCGCGAACCGCAAAGAGTACGGAGCGCCCAAAACCCTTACCCTCACCCGAACCCCAAGTTGTACGAGCTCTGCGCGATCCACGCCGCCGATGATTGCATGGTTTTCGTGTCGACATTCACTGATTGCGACTGATGGCCTCCCTCATCAGGTACGAGCGCTGTGCGGTCCACCGTCGGTCGAGGCTCGAAGCGTATCGCAATTGTGACCTCATCCAGCGCCACGCCCGCCAACTATACGAGGCGACCTGCCGAACACGTTGCTACCCCGAGATGGGTGCCGAGAGTGCACAGGCAACTAAGGGGGACAGTGCCGACAGTGGGGCAGCTGGAGCCGTTGCACGCAGAGTAGCTGCTGCTGGAAGCGAAGGCGGCGACGCCGGAGGGCGCCGCTCGTCGTGCAACCACGACGGCCTCCGGGGTGGCAGTGCGGCACGGCGCCCGTTGCGAAATGCGATCGCGGGCTCCCTGCAAAGGGCCTCGTTCCTCGATTTGTACCTGAGCCTTGTGCGCGAGAACGTCTTGAATGCGACGGCCGTCGGTGAGAGTATGGCGACCTTCCCCTTTTGCTTTGCGCCGCCGCGCTATGTGAGGTATCTCGATGGTCATTGGCCGGAGCGCCGGAGCGCCGACCGCGCTGCCGAGGACATGGGCGGCGCCGACGTGGGCGGCGCCGGCGGCGCCGGGGCGGACTACAGCGCCTCCTACGAGGAGAGAGCCGCCGCCGCTTCGATCTCGATCGCGGATCCGATCATCCGATGGAGCCCGGGTGCAACGAAGGCGCTGATGCCTCGTTATGGGTTGGGCTTGCGTGCTTGGGACGATGGCGTCATGCTGTGGCACATCCTGCGCAGCTGTGGGCAGGTGAATGCGCACGGCCAACTCCCGCTCGACTCGTTCGTGGACGTTACGTTTGAGATGACGGACGCCATCGTCACCCATGCCTTCGGCGCTGCACAGGCCGAGGCGGCATGGCGCGCCACGCCGAACCAGGCACCCCATCCTCCGATACACGCACCCATCCAAGCGTATGTCGATGCTCTCGAACGTATCCTTAACGCGGTGCTCGTTGCCCCGAGGCCTGCGCGCGCGCCGTCGCCGGGGGTAGTGTCGCCGTGGCCGCCGCCAAGGCCGGCGCCACCCCCGCCCCCCCCGCTGCCGATGCTCCGGCATGCTTGGCCCGCGTACGATTCCCCACTGGCCAAGGCGGTGGCGGAGCGCAAGGTCGCAGTGCTGCTTGCGGCGATGAAGGCCAACGTGAGCCTGCTCGAGAAGGCGCTCGACAAGACCACAGCGTCCGACGAGTTCCTCAAGTTCCGAAGCGCCCTCGACCAGGATGGCGGCAAGCTGAGCTTCTGCCAGTTCGACCTAGCGCTCCAGGCCATGACGCCAGTGTCGTCTGACGAGCGGCGTTGGACGGCGGAGGAGCGCAACTCGGGCGACTATTACTACCACAAGCTTGTGTTCCCATTTGCACTGAGCCATTACCAGCAAAAGCAGGCCGCCGAGAAGGCGGAACGCGAGCGCGTCGAGCGCGAGCGCATCGCCAAGGAGAAGGCGGAGGCGAAGGCGGAGGCGCGGGAGGCGGCAGCGAGATCCTGTCCCTTCTCGCCTTCTGGCGATGCGCCACCTCGGCTTGCGGACGAGAAGCTGAAGGCGGACGCGGAGGCGGCGGCCGAGGCGAAACTTGCCCAGGAGAGAGCAGAAGCGGAGGCGGCAACCGAGGCGTGGCGCATGGCCAGGGAGAAGACTGAGGACGAGGAGACAGACGAAGCGCTCGCGCAGGCCGAGAAGATCATGCTGTCCAAGCACCGCTTCGCGCTCCACCACTTTCTCGAGCGACTCGAGCAAGTCGTGTGGGCGCGCTGGCGTGACGCATGCCGACAATGGAAGCACGAGCGGCTCGTGCTTCAGGCGAAGAACGACGACACCGACGAGATGCTCTGCTTCTTCCGCGTCCTCGACCGCGATGGCGATGGCCTGATCTCGAAGAGCGACTTTTGCCACAGCGTCCTCGAGGCCATGGGCGACCGCGCCATTTGGTCTGGCGCCTACCATGAAAAGTTTGTCGCGCTCAAAGGGTTGCGGCTGGTGCAGCAGGCAAAAGAGAGATGGCTCGCGCCGAAATAAATGTTTCATGTGCACGATACTGTTCTCGCTCGCAATACATAAACATATGTACACAGATCACGTCACAGTTTATTCACAGGGCTCGCCTGTGCTTGGGGTCTGGAGAAAGCGCGTTGAGTTGAACAGCTTGTTACGTCGATTAACGGCCTGTGCTACAACGGGTTGTGTCGGCCACACCTCCTTCCATAGTGAATGCGTTTCCTTTGATTGGGGTGGTTCAAAGTTGCGCGTTGTATTGCTATTGAAGTCAAGTCTATACATAAACAACAGACAACCATACGGAAGCCTATCGAATGTGCTCCGGAAGCCAGCAGTGGAGGACGGGAGTGGGCGGAGATGGCGGAGGGGGGTCCATCTAGAGGTGACACGTCATAGGTGCTGACATACGTGCCCTCGGAGAACAAGTAGGTGAGAAGTAACGGGCCGATCTCGAGCCGATAAGCGCCACTCTTACGCCGAAGAGGAAATCGGCTCGAGATCGACCGTGGCGTCAAACATAAGTTGGGGGATTGGGGGAGAGGAAGAGGGGAGACATAGGCGCCTCGACCGAGGTGCTCGTGACTTGACTTGACTTGACTTGACTTGACTTGACCATTGAACAGGTCCAGCTCGCGCCTTCCATCTTCAAACGCAGTTTCTCGCGGCCCAGTTCTCAGGCATATGCGTGGTCCAGCAGGCCACCCCGACGTGCTCGACGGTCCCACGGGGGCCCTCGTCTCGGCCATCCCGACGCCGCGGGCGCGCAAGGCGCTCGGAACCCTCGACAAGAACACCCCCGCCCGGCCCACGGCGGATGCGAAGCCGAACAAGCCGAGCCTCCTCGTCGCGCCCACGCCCAAGGCGGCGGACACGACGTCCAAGCAGCTCGAGTACGCCGACGCCGCGCCCTCTGCGGCTCCGGCGCCCGCGTCCGTGCCCCCCGCGCAGCTGGCCACGCCCGCACCCGCCGCCCAGACCGATAGGGCGGCCGCCGCCGCCGCCGCTCAGCCACGGCGCGGTGTCATCTTTGACATCAGCCCGCCCGACCACTCGTCCAAGTCGGACGAGGTAGACTCGATGAACTCATCGAGCGCGGCAGCCACGGCCGCCGCCGCAGCTGCGGCGGCCCGCGCTCGGCAGGGCACGGTGCTCGAGTTCAGTCCGTGCAAGGAGCCGATCAAGCGCGGCCCGTTCAGCCCTGTCTATGCCTTCGGCACCGCCGCCGCCGGCAAGCTGAGCAAACCGAAGCGCGTGCCTGTGGCCGCACCCTCGGCCGACGTGCCGGCTCCCGCCGACCCCGCCGCGCTCGGCAAGAGCCTCGGCGAGGCCAAGGTGAAGGCCAAGCCGCCTGCGCTCGTGGCCCACTTTGCGCGCCTCGCGGCCCATCCGAATCCCAAACCGGCCGTTGCGCCCGGCGGCAAGCCAACGAGCAAGCCCATGAATGGCACGGTGAAGGCGGCACCGCCGGCCAGCCTGCAATCGACTCCGTCCACGCGCCCGCCCGCGACGCCGCTCACGAACGCGGCGGCGGCACCAGCCGAGCCGCGCGCGCCGCCGCCCTCGTCTTCGCACGCACTGTACCAAACTCACGCGCCGCGGACGACCGTTGAGGACGAGCTGGTCGCGTGCCACGCGGAGCTGTTTGAGAGCGAGGTGCGCTACCGGCATGAGAAGGAGGAGCGCCGCCGTGCCGAGGCGCGTCTCTCGATGACCGCGGCCCAGCTCGAGGAGCAGCAGAGACGGCTTGCCGAGGCTGCCACGGCGAGCATCGTGGCCGCAGCGACCGCGGAGGCCGCCTCGCGGGCCGGCGCTCGAGACGGCGCGCCCACTCCCGCCGCAGCCGAGGCCGCCGCAGCCGATCAAGCGGCGCCGCCACCCGTGCAACTCGGCCTCAGCCTCAGCGCACCCTCTCAACCCTCGCCAGACGCCCAGTTCGAGCAGCTCGCTGTGATCGCCGCGCTCGAAAAGGAGCTCGAGGCGGCGCGCGCGGCGCTCGGCGCGGCGCAGGAGCGCGAGGCACGCGCGGCGCAGGCGCAGGTCGCCGCTGAGGAGATGCTCGAGGAGGTCCGAAACGAAGTGGCGGCGGCGAAGGCGGAGGCGGCCGCCGCCGCGCGCGCCATGGAAAGCGCCGACGAGGCAGCCAAGGCGGAGGTGGCGGCGGCGGAGCAGGAGCGCGACGCGGCATGGGCGGCGGTCGAGGCGGCCACGCGCATGCAGTGCTCCGCCGAGGCGCGCGCGGAGGAGGCGACGGTCGCGCTCGAGACGGCGCGGCGCCACGTGGCCGAGGCGGAGGCGAAACAGAGTGGAGCGGAGGCGCGTGCGGTCGCTGCCGAGGCGGCCGCTGCCGAGGCGACTGCACAGGCGGCGCAGGCCCGCGCGACCTCGCTGCTCGAGGGCGCGAAGGCCGCCGAGGCGGCCGCGGCCGCCGAGGCAGCCGCTGCACTCGCCTCGGCGTTGGCCGCGGCGACGGAGGCTCGTCGTGAGGCGGAGGCGGCGAGGACGGAGGCGGAGCTTGCCAAGGCGGCGCAGGCGAGCGCGCAGGCGATCGCCGAGGCAGCTGAGGCCGAGGCGGCGGCGACGGTGCGCGCGACGGCGCTCGCCCTCTCGGAGCGCGCGGCGGCACTCGAGGCGAAGGCGGCGGCTGAAGAGGAGGCCAGACTCGTGACGGCGGAGCTCGCGGCCAAGGCGGCCGAGATGGAGGCCGCTCGGCTTGCCATGGAGGTGAGGCTGGAGGAGATGCGAGCGAAAGCCGACTTGACGGCAACGGAGGCTGCCAACGAGATGGCGGCGGCGCGCGAGGAGGCGGAGGCGGCAAGGTCGGACGCCATCGCTCAGGCACAGCAGTGTGCCCAGGACCTCGCGGCCCAGCAGCTCGCCAAGCTGAGCGAGATTGCCGCCGAGCATACGAGATTGGCTGTCGAGGCCGCCCGCGCGGCCGAGAGGGAGGTGCTCGCTGCGCCCCTGTACGAGGCCAACGCTCGAGCGGCGCTGGCGGTCGATAGGGCGCGCGGCGCGGAGGCGTCGAAGCTCGCGGCGCTGCGAGAGGCGGCCGAGGCGGCGGCCGAGGCGGTCGCCGCGCGCGAGTCGACGGCGGAGGCGTGGGAGCAGGTGCATGCCTCGCAGATGGCGCTCAGCCAGGCGAACGCTTACATTAGCGTCTTGAATGGGAACATGTCGGAGGCGATCATGATGCTCGCCGAGGTCCAGTACGAGGCCGAGGCGGCCGCCAGCGAGGCGGATGAGGCACGGGAGGAGGCGGAGTTGGCGGTTTGTCGGGCAGAGGCGGCGCGGGCGGAGGCGGTGGAGGTGGCGAGCGCGGCAGACGCGGCGCGGGCGGAGGCGGAGGCGGCGGTGATCGAGGCGGAGTCAGCGCAGGCGAGGGCGCAGGCGGCCGCAGACGCGGCGGAGGAAGCGCAGGCCGAGGCGGAGGCCGACGCACGGGAGGCACATGCCATGGAGCGGCGGGCGGTCGAGGCGGCCGCAGAGCTCGCTGCCCAGGTGCAATCCCATGCCAAGGCCGTAACGGTCGCCGAGGCCGCGCGTGCGCAGGCCGAGGCGGCGCTCTCGTGTGCACAGGTGCATGCCGCGTCGATGATCGACGAAGCGACCCATGGAGCGGCGGCGGTGCGCACGCTGGTCGAACTCGAGGTGGCTGAAGCTCGCGAGGCACTCGCGGGCCAAAAGGCCGCAGCCTCGGCTGCCATGGCGGAGGCTGAGATTGCGAAGGCCGAGCTGGAGGCCGCTTGGGCGGCGGCCGATGCATCGAAGGCGGCGGCCGAGGCGGCCAAGAAAAGCACATCCGAGGCGGAGGCCAAGGCGACGGCGGCACAGGAGGAGGCGGCAGAGGTCATGCAGGAGGCGGCGGCGGCACAGCAGGCCTTGACGGCGGCCAAGAAAGAGGCGGCAGCGGCCATGCAGGAGGCGGCGGCGG